>CM050326.1:43277829-43295947 GCA_027475135.1 Bactrocera correcta
ACAGCAGTTTTATGAACACTAAAGATACACTCATACACACAAATTAAGTACAAAGCATCCCTTGTGTGTGAGAGATTTGCGCTACAGAGCGTATGAGTAACATTTGAGCTGTTAGCTATTTAAATTCATAGAAGCTTACATAAAATGCTTATTGAAAACAAAAAAATAATGCTTTTCAAAGCACTAGCTACTATTATGGTTATTAAATATGCGCATACAACAGCTGCTATTGGCTTAAGCCTGCTGGCTTAAGAGTATTTATAAAATATGAAGCATAAATACCACGTAAGACCGAGTGGGTTGTACTTGTATGTAAATATGTAGGTACCAGAGTAAGTGTAAGGCACTTGCATGCTAAAAATATATTTTTGTAAAGTGTATTGTAGATTTTGTAGCACATTTGCTGCCTGACGAGTGCATTTTATAATAAATAACTTTTTCACATTTCAGAAAATGTAAAAATTTCAAGAATATTTTTTGCGGTGAACTGCATTGCAGGATGTGAGAGAGTTTTAAACTTGTTTATGCAAAATTCGCATTCAACTTTCATGCAAATATATATTTTAAAAACCATATATATTTGATAAATACATATTTTTCATGTATATGTGACAGCCATAAAGCCGTTGCGTAGGCCACTTGAGCACTTGCAGTGAACCAAAGCTCTGAAACAAAAAAATCCAGAATGTGTGAGATTTTGTGACAAACTGCACAGCAAGTGCACGAATTCATGCGAAAATGCTTGGGTGCATAGCTAACAAATACTTAAGCATGCCTTAATTTGTATGCCGGCATTTGTCTGAACAGTTGAGACAGCTGTGCCGACCATTGGTGCAACAAACTAATTGGAAACACATTCTTTGTTTGCCACCACTGTTGCCACAGCAGTCAAGTGCATTTGTTGCGTGTTGCATGTGGAATTACAAGTCGCATTGGCTACATTTTCTCAGCATGCAAGCATGTGTGTGTGTGTGTGCGTGTGTCCATGCTGTTGTGCATTGTGAGTGCGTTGCATAGTCATTTGGCATGCTGTAAGTTTGTTATTGTTGTTAATTGTATGGTCAGCCAAAGCTAATGGAAGTTTCATGCATTTTAACGCATGACCAAATAAAATATATTAAGAATGCCAGGCTGTAAAAACAAAATGGCTTAGCGTTAGGGGAGTTAGAGGTAGTTTTTTTTTTGAAGAAAAAACAAAATAAAATTGGAATTAAAATATATGAGAGTTGCGTGGATATATTTCTCAGAAAAAAATTACAATAAAGTAAGGATTCGGGTCTACTCAAACATTTTTACAGCAACCAAGTTTCAAATTTTCATAGGCGTGGCGATATTTTACAAGGGTTGAAGCACTTTATAATAAAAATTTAACTTTGAAACTTAATATTCATCAATTTTTTAGCTTAAAATCATATTCGATAGCTTAAAGTGTCTTCTTTTCGAGTTGAAAATGTTTAAAGTGAGGTGTAGAGATCGAATTCTCTTGTATATCGTGTATATTGAAAGAGCAAAAGCATTCGAATCCCAAACATCTGCAATGCTTACATCCCTTGGATACTAAGGAGGACATATACCAAATTTCATCAATATATCTCAGTTTTTATTTAAGATATCGTTTGCATGGTTGACCAACTATTTATACGCTGAACTCAATTCGCGCCAACTTGCTTTAGGTGTTACAACAACAATAAATTGATCTGAACATTTACTTTTTCGGTACACAATTCTTCACAGTTGTTGTTCTAATGTGATCGAAAAGTCACTTGCTCTATTCCAAGATGTAAAGTATACGCCATGGCGTACTCATTTCCTCCCAACTCGCTTATGAGTTACAACAACAATAAGGGGATCTGATCATTTGTTGTTTTGGAACACAATTCTTTTTGGTTGCATGTTGTTGTTGTTTTGTTTTTGTTGCAATATAATCAAAAAGTCACTTGCTCTGTTACAAGATATAAAGTATACGCCATGACGTGTGAGGTACTGTGGCGGTGGCGTATGAGTAACATTTGAGTGCATCTGAACATTATGAAGAATATATATGAAAATTTTTGGAATATCATACTGAAATTTTTCACACATACATTTCTTCTGAATAATTCGCTAGTTTATCAAAAGCGCCGATATCGGACCACTATAACATATAGCTGCCATACAAATTGTGCGATCAAAATCAAGTGCTTGTATGAAAAACTTTTTTAGTTCACAAGATATTTTCACGAAATTCGGCGAGAGTAATTATACAAGGCAGTGCTAAAAGCTCTGAGAATATTTTTTGTATTGGACCCCTATAACACATAGCTGCCATACAAACTGATCCATCAAAATCAAGTGCTTGTATGAAAAACTTTTTTAGTTCACAAGATATCTTTACGAAATTTGGCATAATTTGTTATCCAAGACAGTGCTATAATTCTCGAAGAAATTGTTCAGATCGAACGCTTCTAGCATATAGCTGCCATACAAATTGATCCATCAAAATCAAGTAGTTGTAGGAAAAACTTTTGTATTTCACAAGATATTTTCACGAAATTTGGCACGAGTTATTATATAAAGCAGTATAATAATCTCTGAATATATTTTTTGGATCAGACAACTATAGCATGTAGCTGCCATACAAACTGAGCGATCAAAATCTAGAAAAATGACTTCTAAAACCTTTAATGCTACATTATAAACGCCTGTGAGGGGTATTACAGCCTCAGTTGACAAGTTTTCTTTTCTTCTTCCACTGACGAAAAGATCTATTTTATCTCAGTAGCTCACTGTAACGCTTGCTTAAGGATCAATTCGCTGTTGCATACCATTCTGCAGCGTTTCCGGTTTGCTGCACTTTGCTCTCTGTAAGCAAGTATTGGATGCGAATATACGTACTTCAATTTCATCATTAACTTATCGAACTCAACATATTGGGGTGTCTTCATATTAACTCGCAGCCAGCTCATCTGCAATTCGAAATCACAATTAGTTGTCTGAAATTTTAATAAGTCGTTTATTGTTTGCCCCCAGAGACAGCAAATTGAGATATTTTGGTGCATATGTAATGTGGTCAAACAACATGAAAGCCTAATAAGTAAGACTACTGCACATATGTATCTAAGTAATTGCTTGGTTTATATTGCGTACACAAATATATGATATTTATATGCCGCTTTCTACTTTCATATACCTCTAACTGTGCAGATTGTTTCCAGTATTGTAAATATAAGTATATACATTTAATGATAGCACAACTGATTCAATTCATTAGACAACAAGCCAATACGCATACAAATGTAACTTATTGAAAGGCATTCCCCAGCGTCTGTCGGCATTTGTTTGGTGTAAATTTTGACCTATGGGTGGCCAGTTAAATTGCTCTGCGTTTTGCGCTTGTATAGTATTTGTTATTGAGCTTGGGATTGTGGCAGGTATTCAGCTGAGTTTATACAAAGTGAGTAGTTTACACAACTAGCGTATACTTTTATATATATAAATATTGGTCATATAGCTTTCAAGTGCTGCCTAAGTGTACAAATATGGAACAAAACACAGTGTGAATTGAGAACAAATGCAAAGCACTCTGTTTCTAAATGCCGTGGTTAGTTTGAGTACAAAGCAATTACGCACTCACACACTCGAACTCACACTTGAATGAGTATATACTCACTGGTGCATTCATGCTTCAGATACTTGTAATCTTTGCTGTTATACAGGCAACTTAGTGTATGTCTTTGAAATTTATATGTGAAATTTTAGTTCATTTTGTGAATATTCAATAGTGCGAACTTAGGCACTCTCACATTCGTGAAGCAACATCTCAAACAGCTAAGCCATCAATTCAAATTATAATAAATATTCTAAACATATTGAAACAATGGATTGTTATACTTGTAAGATCGTTATGTGGCTATGCTGCAGTGATTCCAACCTCTTTAATTTAAGCTTCACAAGCAAAAATTTTCCTTACAAGTACTTACGAGGTATGACAATTAAGTAATGAGACTGATTCCATAAAAACCGTATATTTGAAAATTATTCTACAACTCTGCCATCCTCTTCAAAGTAGTCCACTTGGGCAGCTATGCAGCGATTCCAGCGCGTTTTCCATGCTTCGTAAGATTTCTGGAACGCTTCGACTGGGATGTCCGCGAGTACCCTCGTCACGGCCGCCTGGATGTCCGTAATCGACTGAAGATGGATTTTGTTTTAGGAAACAAAAAAGTCACAGGGTGACATGTCGGGTGAATAAAGCGGCTGTTGCAACACGGCGATCCCTTTAGAGGCCAAATACTGAGACACGCTGAGGGCGGTGTGGCACGGCGCGTTGTTGTGATGAAGGATCCAGTTACGAGCGATGTCCGGGCACACCCTGTTGACTCGTTTTCGAGTACTTGGCAATAATATACTTGATTCACAGTTTTCCCGGTGGAACGAATTCTTTGTGGACGATTCCACGGCTATCAAAAAAGGCTATAATGTCCTTTAATTCGCTGAACTATGTCAATGTCGTCATAAATCTCAAACAGCTCATCGTTCCATCGAATAGGATATTCGCCGTGATCAACGCGCAAAGGACCACATATCTTTCGCAGAACCTTTCTACTGCAACAAGATAATGATTCGGTCAAAACTCCCAGCCGTCGAGGGCATTTCCCATACACTTTCTCAAAGCGTTCACAGAATTGCTGTTTTGAGATGACGCCCTTTTCTCCTGTTGGGGCGTGGCCTTTCTTTTCACTCATTGCAGTGAATATGGAGAGAAGATGGTGAAGCACACCGCATCCGCTTCTGTGCAGCAAAAAACGCATGTCAAGAAACACAAGGAAAATTCGGCATCGAGAAACTGCATTCACAACAGACAACCGAACAATTTTCTAGTCGACTTGCAGTCCTGTTTTCTGAGAGCAAAATGCAAAAGAATAGCTGGTATGATGAGGAATGGCGTATCGCAGTGGAGAGAAAGCAGACTATTTACCAACGCAACGTTAGAATTGACCACAATACCTGCAGCATGGCATAGATACCTAGAGTTCAATAGAAAAGCTGGACGTATTTGCAGACAAAAGGGCCGAAATGCGTGAGTATGAAGAGCTTGGCAACCTGGCTGACAGGGATAATACCTGATGCGGCGATCAACAGAAGGTTTCAAGACCGGAGTAAACTCCACTCCCCAGAGGTGATTTACTGACTCATGCCCAGAGCATTCTAAATTATAGAGAGAACACTGTTCCAGCCTGCAGAATGACTAAGGAAGCATAACACCAGAAGATGGTGACCGTAATTCCCCAAACGATGACGATGAGCAGACGTTCCATTGATCGACGGTGAAGAAGTTCGAATAGCAATTACCCGTCTGAAAAAATGCATAGCGCCGGAAACCGATGAATTGTCGGCCGAGAAAGACGATGGCGAAGAACTGTTAAGGAGTATGTTTCAGCTTCTTTGTAGGATGTAATCGGTTGGAATTTAAGTGTTATCTCTCCAATCCACAAAAAGAGAGACCTCACAATCTGTGATAAACCTCTTCAACATTCGAGCGTTCTGTAAGCGTAAGTTAACAAACTGATTATTCTTCATCAGTGTGGGTTCAGCCCTAGAAAATCAACAACTGACCAGACGAGATAATCATTACGCGCCAATTCTTAGAAAATACCAGTGAGAAGAGAACCAACACACACCACCTCTACGTTAATTATAAAGCTGGTTTTGACAATACCAAAAGGAACGCTTTATTCCGCTATTTCTGAATTTGATATCCCCACTGATATTGAACAATACCAAAAACTCCATCAGGATCGGAAAAGGCCTCTCCGAGTCGTTCAATACCAAACGAAGTCTCAGACAATGCGACTGCCTATCGTGCGACTTCTTCAATATACTCCTGAAAAAAATCTTCGAACTGCAGAGCTGAATAGAAAAGGTTCTATTTTCTACAAGAGTGTACAACTGCTGGCATATGCCGATGATATTTACTCTGTGCCCAAGGTGACATTGTATTTATATTGAAAATTCCTTATTTATTCTTCCAAATCAATTTCATACCGTTCAAAGTAATCCCCTCCCAATGCAATGCACTTATGCCAACGGATTTTCCAATCTTCGAAACACTGGTTGTAGTCACTTTTCGGGATGGCCTTCATTTCCGTCTTCGCTGCGGCTTGAATCTCCTCTATCGTTTAAAAACGGTGTCTCCGGAGCGATCTTTTGAGCTTGGTGAACAGCCAGAAGTCGCATGGCGCCAGATCAGGTGAATACGGTGGCTGCGGAACGATATGGGTTGAGTTTTTGGCGAAATGATTACGAATTACGAGGGCAGTATGGGTTGGTGCATTATCGTGGTGTAAAAACCAAGAATTGTCTTTCCACAATTCCGGCCTTTTTAGGCGGATAGCGTTACGCAAACGACGCACAACGTTCAAATAATATTCCTTGTTGACTGTTTGACCGGTTGGAAGGAATTCATAATGCACAACACCACGATAATCGAGGAAAACAGTCAACATGACCTTGATTTTAAAGCGACTTTGGCGCAATTTTTTTGGTCTCGGCTCTCTTTTGGCACGATATTTGCTCGATTGATCGGTTGTTTTCGGGGTTGTAAGCATAGATCCAAGTCTCATTGCCAGTAATAATGCATTTCATGACACCCTGGTAGTCGGAAAGCATCGTTTCATGCACTTCAACGCAACGCCTTTTTTCCAAAACATACAATGTTTTCGGTACCAGCCGAGATTTGACGCGCTTGAGCCCCAAAACATCCTTCAAAATAGTATTGGCTGAGCTTTTCGATATGCCAACTTCATCAGCAAGGTCTCTAATTGTGAATCGACGGTTTTTCAACACCAAATCTTTGATTTGTTGAACGTGAGCTTCGTCGGTTGAGGTTGATGGTCGCCCTGGACGCTCTTCGTCTTCGACAAGTTCACCACCGGCTTGGAACTCACTATACCAGTTGTAAACATTTTTTTTAGACATAGCTTTATCACCAAAGGCTTTCTGCACCATCCTCAACGTATCCGCAGTAGAAAATTGGTTCCTTAAACAAAATTTTAATGCAAATTCTTTGCTCAACTAATTTCGACATCGCAAAAAACGAAAAACTCACTTTTAGCAGCTCACAGAACGACACGTATCTCAAACACCAATGAATATTTTGACATGAAATTGGACATAAATGTGACTGACAGTACTATCAAATTAAAAAAAAGAATTCTCCAAATCCTTCGACGCGCGCAGTTTAAATTCAAATGTCACCTTTTTTGGGCACAGTGGTATATCATTCGCTTCAACAAACGCGCCGTTATTTCTGCTTTTTCCAGTTTGGATAGGAAATCAAAGCAAATGCGTCTGGTAGTAAACAAGGGCAAGACGAAATATCTCTTGTCATCAAACAATCGTCGCACTCGCATCTTGGTTCCCATGTCACTGTTGACAGCCATAACTTCGCAGTAGAGTCCTCTCTCGACGAACAAAGATCCAATTCTACTCATCATCAACGTTCTGCTGTATGGTGCAGAGACGTGGAGGATGACAACATCTGTTGAGTCAGCGTTACGGGTTTTCGAGAGAAAGGTTCTGCGGAAGCTTTATGGAGAGAGAGTTTGTAGAGTATGTTTCTACTCCGTGGTAAATACCAGGTGGAGAAAGACCTAGCTACACTTGGAATCTCCAATTGGCGTCAAACAGTGAAAAGGAAGAACGACTGGGGCACTGTTGTAAACTTGGCAAAAACCGCGTAAACGCCAATAAAGAACATATATTATATGAGCTGTGATCAGATACTCTCTTTCTATATTTCTAAACATTGCTTTAGCTTTCTTCTATACAGTCAAGTCACATACTTTCCCTGCATTCAATCGGTCAGTTCTTTACTTGGTATAGCAACGAGTTCGGTTTATTGAATACGGAACGTTCCATTTATCTCCATGATCTGTTCAATAGTATCTTAATAAAAACTCTCGGTTTATTTATTTTGATTTTATTTCACTTCAGTATAGGTAGTTTATAAAAAAATACTACTTATACATATAATACTTTAGTTTTGACAGAAACATTGTACTATATATGCGTATGTATGCATAAAGTTTATGCACCCACTGTGAGCAACATCTTCAAGTTGTAATAATCGAAGGTGTTTGCCTTCCTTGCCAACTCTTTTTCAACTTCATCCTCCACATGCCTTAAGCTTAGCTGCTCGGCCGTGTTAAGCAGCCAATGCTGTGGGGGTTGCGGCAAAGCCGAAGCCGACAATGCGTTGAACGACTTGCTGCTAGCAAAGTGCGTTCTCGAAGTCGGCATAGGCCTTCCAGGTGGTGTCTTACCATAAAAACTACCGTTAGCAGTATTTACGAGGTAATTCGGTCCATACCAACGATCGTTGCTCTTTTTCTGAACTCTCCTCCGTTCGTAATTTCGTTCCGGCGAAGACGACTGGTAGTTATGCTCACTACCAGAGAAAACACCGCTTTCAGTGCTACTAGTACTGCCACTACTAAGTCGACGAGGGTCCAGTAAATATTTTTTCGAACAAAAGTTCGAAAAGAACGGTTGCTCTCGCTGCCACTTCTCCTTAGGTAGAGGAGAGGTGGTTGCTTCTTTTGTTTTCTCCAGTACTTCCTCACTGCCCACTTCCTTGCTATCACTCTCCACTTCAACAAACGGGCAGTGCTGAGGTGTTTGTAACACGATCGATGTCGCTGACGCATCACTGGTGCTATCGCTATCAGGCTGAGCTGAATCACATGACACGGTGTTGGATAAACTCCGTCTGATGGGCTGTACATAGTTATCAAAACTAAGCTTATCATCATATGACGAGGAGTATCCACCATCGCTGCTCGAATCCGTGCTCAGTCTGGGTACAAAAGCTTGTTGTTGGCTGGTACTTACGAATGCCTGTCCGCTAATACTTGCTCCACTACCCGAAAAGGATAATGATCTCGATGATTTCTTTATTGCGATTGGCGTTGAATGATTTACCTGCAGATTTTTTTCTAGTGTGAGACCCAGGCTTTCTACAAGGTACGCAATAAAATTATTTACACTTTGCGTAGTTAATCCTAGCTGTGATAAGTTGTCAATGCAGTCACCATCACAACAGCTAATGGTTGTGCTCACTTCGAAATTATTATCAGGCGTTTTTTCAGCGAGTGTCATCTTAAAGCTTAATTCAGTTTAGATTCTAGTGATTATGATATTCTGACCTTTTACTAAAATATTAGCTCTTTTCAGATATATCTTCCTTATGATATTTGTAGAGAGTTATATTCGCTTTTTAGTTAGCTCTTCACTTCCTTTTAATTTTTCTAGAAACTTGTAATCGCTTTTGTACCCCTTGCGAAGATTTACTTGCCGCGTTCGTTTCAGTAATGAAGACTGTTTGAAATTTCAGTGACTTATATACAAATCCAGGTAGACGCTCGCGTCGAAAGTAAAAGTTGTACCTGCTTTCAGTTTTATTCTATTACCTGCCGCTCTACCTTTGTGTGCCTTGTCTTCTTTGTTACAGGAAATTCTATTCTTTTTAGCTTATAATTCCCCAAAATCTTCTAAAAAATAATACAAAAGCCTGTATTTATGGCTTTAAGTAACATTTCACTCCTTTAGATAAGATTGAAGATATTTACAAAGGCGGAAACGAAACGATTTGGAAACAGAAAGTTGGTTGTTGAAACCATAATCCACTTTCATCTTCGTGTTATGTAACTAACAAAGAAATATTGAATTTACTTTAAATGCTAGACATTAAAGCTCGGAAAGAAATCACGGTTGAGATAAGTTGAGATGGCGGAACAAGTTAAAAAAATGTGATTATTTTTATTTTGTATAGTGATATTTCAAAAAAAAAAAAAAGTATTGTGGTAAGTTGGTAGGACAGTCCTCAATTACTGCGCCAAATATAAACGCCGTCTGTCCACCAGTTTGTTTACAGCAGCAGCTTAAGTCGGTACATCTCAGTAGTGCGTTGGGATTTTTACAATGGAAATATTGATATTTCTGACCGAATTTCGTATGCAGAATCGCTGCAAATATATGAAAAGGCTTACGGTGATTTAGTTTTATCAAAAACACAAGCCTACGAGTGATACAAAGCCTTCAAAGACAGGAAGAAAAAAAATATCAAGAGAACTCGAAATCTTTTCGCGAGGAAATTCGAATAATTTTGGTGAATATTTTGGTTATGAAACGCGTTTTTGCTCGACTTGTCTCGAAGCTAAATATTTTTTCAAAAAGAGTATTGTAAATAGGTCCCATTGAACGTGCTTGATCTTACAAATTCCATACCACAATCATGGAGAACATTATAACTGCCGATGAGACATGGTTCCTGAGTTTTGTATGCCAACAAATCAACAATCATCGAAACGGAGGGAAAAAACGAGCCGAAACCAAAAAACCACTCCAAAGCCGGACAATAATCAAGATAATATACATTGTTTTTTCCTATATTCGTGGTTTGATGCACCATGAATTGATTCCGGAGGAACAGACGGTCAAAGACAGTCAAAGAGTTCTATTTTACCGTACTGATGCGTTTGCCTGAAAACATCTGTCGAAAACAGACGGAATTGTTGAAGAATATTTCATGGACTTTGCACAAGACCATCACCATCATATCGAGTCACCATTGTACCGGAACTCAAAGCCAAAAACTCAAGGAATACCATCGATCAACCACCGTATTCACAAGATTGGGATCTGTGTGATTATTTCTTGCTCTCCAGACTGAAATAGCCGCTCAAGTTTTATTATTAGGTGCTCAACTAAGTTTTACTGAAAAATGCATTTTTATTGAAAAGAAGTTGTTACAAATGAATTAATCGAAGTTAGAACCAGCTCAACACAACTTTTGCCAATTTTTCTGACATAGCTTTATTAACATGGCAAAACTGTTCATCTTGTGATGTTATATATGAAACAAGTCATTTTTCGATGTCGTCTTTTGAGTGGAACTGAATCTGAACCAGTCCCCAATGTAATATCTGGGGAATTTACATAGCGGGTGGGGTACGACTTCCCATATAACCGTTTCTGGGTAGGTTTTTAACGGGTCTGGCAACGTGAAGCCGAGTTTTATCATACAGCACATTCACTTATTCGTGACTCTCTTGGTATTTGCGACGTTTTACACATCTAGCCGCTCTAAAATGGCTTGCCAGGTAACTCCCACTACTGAAACTCTTCTTGCGTTTGACACGGATCGTTACTGAGCAACGTATTCGAAAGTTTCTGGCCCTCCTTCACGCGAACGCTTGTTGATGTCGAAATCGCCGTCTTTGAAGCTACAAAACGAATCATGACACGTTGTTTCAACTGAAGCAACATCTCTGTAAACTTTTTGGAGTTCTTGGTGTGTTTCGGGCACCGAATTATATGACTAAAAGATGGAAATCAAACCTTCCGCAAACGACGATTATTTGGAAGAAATCATGAAATTGAGGAACACCGTCCTTCGTTGTGATGATTGTATGAGTCTTTTAAATACGACGTCCAGAAGCCAGGTCGTTCAAAAGCTAAAAGTAATCCTGCTGAATTCGTAGAAAAAATCCATGAAATTGTTGGTATTGATCAAATTTCACTACGAAAATGTTGGTTGAGGGATTAAATACGAGTAAAAAAACTAGAAAAGGAGTAAAAACACCATTTGGAGACTTTTAACTAAAGATTTGAGTAAATGTCATGTCTAAAGGGTTTATACACGTATTGCATGAAGACCTAAAAAGTGTACGAATCTTTGATGAAAAAACGGACTCCACTGAACAACCGACCGCCATATTTGCCTGATCCATAACCATGTGCTTATTTTCTATTCTCGAAACTGAAAAGACATGAAAGGAGTATTTGGTGAAATTATCACAGCCATTCAAGCAACCGTTGAAATAACATTAAAAACCTATGCAAGCCCTGGTAAATCCTTCCTTTTTGTATTGTATTGATTTTAATGAAATTTATTTTGAGTGGATAATAACATTCAAGGATAATGCATATAGTTCAATGAATGTATATTATCATTAAATTCTACAGCCAAGAAATTCCATTATTTTTAGAGCACAACTTGTATATCGATTATAATTTGATATACAAGTATATCAATTAAATTCTTCTAGGTTTCTTATACCTAAAAAATGTTGAAATCCACTTGATTTTAAAGAAAGAAATTTATGAAAGTATTGTAAGCCTGTCATCAGAAAATCTAACCATAATCGATAAATCTTTTCACTTAATACAAATATTTCTATTATTCTATTTCATGTAGCAATTTTTTGAAAAAAAAAAATATGAATAATAATAAAAAATTTTAAAATAGCCATTAATCTTTAAATACTTCCAGATAAAAGCAAAATATTTGTTTACTAATGTATTTAAAAAATTTGTTTTCATATATTTTTGAATAGCCTTTTTTGTTCGGGTCTTTGTTACATAATATGCAATTGAATACATAAGAAGCTGGGCGTGGTTGTAATTGTAAAATTGTTAAAGAACAAAGGAAAATGTATCAAGGCCATGGTAAATTATGAATCGAAATTTCCAGACAAAGGTCAGCTTGGTAATTTCTGGATTTTTTTTTTTTACGTCGCGAAAAGGGTCATTTCATAGGTAAACTGGTTTTTAAGTTGAGAGAAGACGAAGCGCCTTGTTTGAACGAAATCTCAACAAAGCCAGCAGTAGCAGAAAAGTTGGCGATAGTGACGGAGAAGATTTCATTTAGTTCCATAGAGATAAAAAATTTACAGAATTTTCTTTATATACAGTTAACAATTTTACACAAAAGTAAAGGCTAAAGCGCGCACAATGCAACTAACCGAAATGAAAGTTAAAATAAACCTAACATAAACAAAGTACACTTAGATCAAAGTGAAAGATGGAAACTTCAAGAATTTTTCAAAATCCAGAGCAAAGAGTTTGAGTTGATAAAGTGGTGGTACTAGCAATGACAAACAGAACAGAACAGCGAAGGAGCAGCCATGCAGCATAGTGATTAAGTCTTATATTATGATCATATGAAATGATGAACGCTCAAGTCGACCAAACAAACTCTTGAGAACTCCAACAATCTCAAACATGACTTCATCAACATACAAATCCATCTTCTGACAGCTCTTCCCCGATTCTTAAGTCTCCAACGCCAATCTCAGTCGTGATTTCATCGACATCAACAACTCCATCTTTTGACAGTTCTTCACAGATTCTTCCAAGCGAGCCTCAAAGCTTAACAAAGAAAATATTTTGTGTTCAGATTAAGCAATGATGAAATGTATATGGATATATAATCTAGAGGGGATCGATTTACAGAGAAGCAAAAAAAACGAAAACATCGCGTATGCAGGCAATTTTCTATGCATCATTTAGAAAAATTAAAAAAAAAATCGCTATAAATCGTTCTATGGATCATGTGATATGTATGTGAACACACTTTACAGAAGACTAGACTATGAGTTTCAAACCGTTTTTAAGTCAGTTATTTTCAAGGTACAACTATTGCATTCGTAAATATACATCATATGTGGGTTTGTTACAACGTAAACCTACCACGAAAATGTTCTGACGTCCCTGACACTTTTTGTTATGTGTTTGGAGAAGTAACTTTTGAATATCAGCGTGGAAATTTCTCGACATTTCTCTTCATTGTATTTAGACTATGAAAGATTTCCTGTAAAGAATCAAGATAAATGCGGATTCTATAACGTATGTGAGACTTATATTAAGTTGAACTAAACAATCCAGACATAGGTATATTATTTGATATACCAATGATTGGACCTCACCAAAGGATCATGTAAGCATTTATTATTATTTTTTTTTTGACTCAAACAAGAGATATTTCAACCAAGTCTATACACACTATCCAGTATCCAAACATATCTTCGGCCAACAGTCCTATCAAACACAGTGCCAAACTGCCTAAGCCAAGTGATGGCAGTGGAATTGTACTATGAAGAAGGAAGGAGAAATTTTCCAAACTCAATGATGCAAAAATTAAAGAGGAAATATTTGTAGATCCACAAATACGACAAGTGATTAAGGGAACGATCAGAGAAAATTTGCCTGGAAATAATTTGTGAACGTCAAAAATTTTCTTGAAAATAATTTATTGGAAAACTTCAAGGACGTAATAAATTAATTAAATTTTCATATAAAGCTTTCGAGTGTCATATTACCTTAAAAGTATAAATGCTCTACTCTCAGCTGATATAGAACATTTCTGGAGCAAGCTTTCTTTTCTCCTGTATTCAAATAACCCTTTTGATAGACACACACAGTCCCCAATCTAAACAGATATAATAAAGGGTCACTCAAGTAGAGATAGAGATTATCAGTAGCTTTTTGACAGATCACGCGTGAGTCGTGTCAAGCTGTCATGTTATTTTTCTTCAGTTGTTCGGCATTTCATCATGAAAAAAATAAAAAATATAGCAGCCATAGCTAAGAGTGTACATGAAGATCGTGAAGAGTCGATTCAGCGCCGTTTGCAGCAATTTGGACTGACGTAAAATACAGCTTGTATAAGAACTTTAGCCGCCCGACCTTCCCAAGCAACATCGATTCACTCTATAGGCTCTTAAAACTTTAAAGAAGATAAGACATTTTCGAGGCAAATTTTGTTCAGCGATGAGTCTCAAAGTGTAAGTAAACTAGCAAAGTTGACGAATTTGGGATAAAGAGCAACCTGTAGAAATTCAAGAGCTGCCATTTCATATAGAAGAAACTACGTTTTGGAGTGGTTTGTGGTCCGGTGAAATCATCAGTCCAATTTTCTTTAAAAATTATGCCGGTGAGAGCGGAATCGTCAATGGCGACCGACTACTTGATGCCTGAAATTGAAGCTCGTGATCTCAGTTTCATCAAGGCGGTGCCACTTTCAGCGCATCAATCAATGAGAGAATACTTCGATGAGCAGATAACTTCACGGTCAATTCGGACCAAGATCGTTCGATGTCTATGGACTTTTTTCTGCGGGGTCTGTTTTCTGTAAAGTCTAAAGAAGAAATGCTCGAACGAGCAATCGAAAATGGGACTCAACGTATGGACCATCTGAAGCATAGCTCTTTAAAAGATTCAAAAAATAAATGCCAAAGAATGTTCAGATATATAATAATCTTTCGGATTCCCAATAAATTTTAAGTCTTTTAATTCTTAAAAGGCAAAATGAAATAAATAAATGAAATTCAGACATACATAAAAAATAACAGTTCTTTATTTCACATTATTTATTTTTACAATCGTTTGAAGCTTTACATCATGTAACCCTTTCATTTCGCTCTAAAGCAATGGTAGATTTTACTTTTAGCAGCTTTTTCAAATTTTCTGTAGCCATGTCCAAATCGCTAAGATAAGCCATATCGGAGAGTCGCACTTCTCCGGTTGCTTGAGCGCTGCAAGTGGAATTGCTTCTTGTCAACATTTCTATGTTGTTGTTCCTCTCTTCTCCATACGCTTGAGTGCTGCTACTTTTTAGCAGCTCTATGATGTTCTTCTTCCCAGGTCGTGTATCCCCATCGGAGCACGCTGCATTCCTTTCGTCCTGCAAACGGCTATTCCTGTTTTTTACCGCTCTGGCGGTCAGCCAATGTGCCGGTGGCTTCGGTAATTCGCAAGGAGCCGGTGAATTGTAATGACCCAAGCGTTTGTACCACTCTTGAATCACTCTGAAGTGAAAATCATTTTGGTGTTGCTGCAAACCAGTGTCTTCATCATCAGAGCTGTACTTGGATTCAGTGCTACTAGGAGGTAGCAATTTCAAGCCGCTCATGTATTTTGTTCGTGTCGATGCGCCGGACGACGTGCTTGATGATGACGGCTTTCTAGACCTTCTATATCGTAAGCGCCTAAAATGGCCAGCAAAATTATTTACAATTACAGCGGATAGTGTCATTGATCTTGCGTCCACACCTACATGTTGTTCGTCAACTTCAATGCCCAGTATTTTCTTTAACTGTATTGTGGCTACAATGTCATTTGAATCCATTGCGACTCGAGTTCTGTATTTGTTGCATCCATACGTTCTATTATTAAAACGGTTTGGTGGTGCAGAGAAGCAGCTGCCACTACTAGTAGAGGCTCTCGACGACGTGCTTGATGGTGATCTTGCGTCTTCATTTCGCTCATAAATACCAATGCCGAGTATTTTTTTCAAATTTATGGTGGCTGCAATGTCGTCTATGTGCTGCATTTTGGTAATTAAGGGTCGTTTTAAATTTTTCTGTTGAATTTCAAGATGAGTTCTGAGCTTAGCTCGTTCGATACGCTTCTGACGTCACGTAGAATAAAACGTACATTTATATACTATTTCAGGGCGATGGACTAATTTCGAGGTATGAACACACTTTTTCATTTTTTATTCATTCGAACCATATGTACCTCTTCTCTCTCTCTCTCCTTCTCTGTCTCTTTCTTCCTCCCTCTTAACTCATTGTATTATAATTTGAAACAAAGAAGACGTGGTTAAGTTTCCCTTCACTAATCCCTTTTATTCTGAGAAAGCAGTTAGATGAGAGAAATGCAAAATAATTGAAGCAGGTATCTTAAGCTATTTTGACCCCACCTTGTTTAATTTAATAAATTTAGAAAATCATTAGGAAAACATCTCATAAAAAAACATTTACATAGAGTAGTTTTTAAAGCAAGGCCTTTGCAAATCCCCATCTTACTAAGATTTTTCAATTAACAGTGTTCCAGTGTTGTTAAGTGTTCCTTAGTTTTTGAGATGCAGTGTTCTAAAATGTATGATTTCTATGATCGAACTGAACGAACTTAACGAAGCTTTTGAAGCGGTTATATGGAGATATGGAAGAGTTTTTAAAGAATCGATCGAAGACATGTATTATTATGAGAAAAGTGTGGTGTGCTCGATATGCGAAAAATATGGGCCAAATCATTTTATCAGAGCTCACTAAATCGCTTGTGTGACTAGCGCTGGTCGAGCTAATCTAAGGCGCAATCATCCAACAGTGAACCACAAGCAGTCAGCTGCTAATCATTTCCATTCTGTGGGACTATAGTGATCTAGCAAGCTCAGCAGCCTTCAATACTGTTGAATATTGTTGAAGCCATCTACCCTAAGCAGTCGAATCATGAAGTCAAAAAGTTTATATTATCTGATGCCAGAGATAAGGAGTCTAGACACTTCTTCTCGTATCGAACCTACGGTCAACGAGTTCAAGGATAATATCAACTTGCTAGCATCCTAGTAAAAATAATCCACACGGAAGGCGGCTGCGCTCCAGAGCAATAGATCGGCAACTCCTTTCCTTCTATACCTTCATGGAAGGTTTGTTAGTAGAAAAATTACTTCAAACTCGTTTGGAGGCCTGATTCTAAATGTATATGAGTTTTTGGTACCACAAAAAACCAGCAATATATGAGTGATTATGTTTCATCTTAACAAAACAAAAGAATCTAGAACGGAGATTTCGGAGAGCTTATTACCTGTGCTGAGGGAAGGTGAAGCCAATTTAGCCAGCGAAAGTTCCAGAAAGCTGTCCGCACTGACTGTTTGGCAAAGCGGATGCTCTAGGTTTAGAAGATGACATTGAGGAGAAACCAGAGATGGCAAGGAAGGAAGGTACCTAAAGTTAAGCTTGATGGAAAGCTTTGATAGTGAAACTGAGACCGCGGTTTCACGCAAGTCCGTTGTAGGCAGACAACCAAATCAATCTAATAATGAAATAACTCGCGCCAAAGATAAAAGTCTAGAGACTCCTTCACTAGTCTCGAACCTACCACTTTGAAGAACGCTACGCTCCGGAGCACTACTACATACCATCTATTCCTCCCTTGAAGGTATGTTCACCAAGGAAAAACTGTCAGAGGTAAACTCGGCGACTTGGTCATCCAAGTATTTTGGAACTGTGGAAGGATTCCAGTAACTCATAGTTAGTTTTCGCGTTTCCAGATCCTTCCACCATACACAAATTCCATAGAACATTAAAAGCTTCTGCCAAAGTATAACCTTTGATGAGGGCTCACATATTATACCAATTACTTTTCTGCAGCAGAGTAACCGATGTCTGCGAGAGCATCCTTTCTAAGTTGTGCTCTGTATTCTTAACTCGACTCACAGATCAGAGACACATTCTTTCCACTGATTTTAGATGAACCTCCGGAATTTTTTATATGGTGCTGTGATTAATGGCGA
>CM050326.1:43896447-44122370 GCA_027475135.1 Bactrocera correcta
ATCCTCGCATCTTACTCCAGTCGTACTCCATGACGAGATTAATAATTGCAACAAGTACAAAAACTACGATAATAAAGAAGAAAACTGAAATCCTCCTTATGTATTTAAATTTATTGTTAATTTTTATTTTATTTTTGCCAAGGTGGTAGGAAGGTACCGCTGTCCCCAGATCGAGAAGCCTCAAACCAGGTCGATTATGTTGCGATAGACGGAAGACACGTCTCCAGTTTGGTTTTTGGAAAAGACAAATGAACTGCTGTTACTCTGAGAGAAAATACTAATTCTAATAAATAATATAATAAAATAAAACGTCTTTTGTTTAAAGTGATTGATTTTTCGTTTAAAAATTTCTTTTTCGTTAAGTAATCTGTCCAATCGTAATTTTTTAGGTTAGAAACAACAAGGTAACTAAAAATAGTAACACCAAAAAAGGGTTGGGTTGATTGATGTTGATTTGCTTCAACTTCAGTTCACCCGAGTTTAGTTGATAACCGTAATAGGAGCATAATTTAACACATCATCATGTGAAATTGGTGACGAAATCCATAACTATTTAAAACAATTTTCGTTTTTCTGGCGTATTTTATACTGAATATACGGTTTATACAATTAAATAATTGTGACTTTCCATCAAACTTGAAACCGTTTATATTGTACAAAATGTTATAAAATATGTCATGTCGACGGAATGGACCGAAAATTCCCAACTCTCACAGTACAGAAGCATATTGAAAGTATTTTCTGTACATTCTCTTATTGAACTGGATACGTTTGGTCAATCGAGTCTTAAAGAAAGGGCTCTAGTACAAGTATTATAACCCTCTAAAAAGAAAAAGATTCAAATGCAAATGCGAGAATTCAAGATGAAGCTTCAAATACAATTTGAATATTTAGAAGAAGCATATTTGGAGACTCAAAATATCTAACTAAAAGAAATAAGTGAATACTCTACTGATGAACAAATAGAGGAATTTCGAGCAATATATACAATTACCCTCGAAAAATGTACAGAAAAATTAAAAGGGAATAAGACGAAAACAATGTGTTGTAATATAAAATGAAATGAAACATTGGTCGTTATTTCGCGATCTTTTTAAAAGTTTGGTGCATAATTCGAAGCACTCTACTGAAACGGAGAAGATGTTCCAATTGAAGGCATCATTAGGCGGAGAAGCTGGTAAATTAATTAAACATCTAGAATAGAAGACTACAATTTCTAGCACAAGTAGACTGACTACTTAATCAACCGACAGCAAATGAAGAAAGTTAAAAGGATTCAATTTATATTTAAACGACTAGCAAGCCATCATAGCTCGGATAGTGGTTCGAAAAGTAGACAAAGAAAATCTACGTTTATATGAGCAGAACGTAAAACCAAGTAGGGAAATACAAAGACTAGATGATGCCCTCAGTTTTCTGGAGCAGCAATATCAAGCGCCAGAAGCAATACGAGGCAGAAAGACAATTAAATGGAACAATTAAAAGCAGCCACAGCGAACACCTACATTTTATACAGCTGCACAAAAAAATTGTGTATACTGCAGAAAGTTTCAAGCATTGACTACGATGAATCGAAGGAAATTCATAGCAAACAACAAGCTATGCTACATTTGCTTTGATCATGTATATGAAGGCAAATGTGCAAAAGAAATCCTCATGCTTTATTTCATTACAATGAATTCCAAAAAAGAAAAGAAGGAAATGAAGAAAATATAACAAAAAATTCTCCACAATAATGACGAAACACTCGGAAACAGCGATACTCCTAGCAACAGCAGAAATAAGAGTAAAGGCAGCAGATGGAGAGTATATCACACTGCGAGCTTTAAGCGACCAAGGATCTCAAAACTCTACTATTTCCGAAGAAGCAGGTCAAATACTTAATTTCCAAAAATAAGAGAAGTAACTGAACTACAAGGTTTAGGAAATACCACAGTTGAAAGTGTTCAAATTTAAAATCAGCATTGAAATCAAACCAAGATTCCTAAGCAACGAAGGATACAATGTTTTGCCGAAATTAGCGAGTGCTCAAACGGACAAATCGTTCAAATGGGATTTAGAACAATGGAAAAACTATACTTTAGCTGATCCCAATATCAATAAATCATATCAAATCGATGTCGTCATTGGAAGTGATAAATATGCTGACAAACTAAAGGAAGGCATATTTAAAAAGGATCGAGTACTAGATGAAGCTACGAAATTGGGCTGGATATTGTCGCGAGTTTTACAACAACGGAGAAAAAACAACAAAATTTTAGCTTTAAAAATAGATGCAGAATACTATTTGCCAGATCAAGCAGTGATTCGAGAAGACGGTCTAACAACTAAACTACGAATAGTTTGCGATGCGTCTACAAGAACTACAAATGGAAGTAGTTGAAATGACATCCTCTTCATAGGACCGAGTCTTCAAAAAGATATATTTGACATTGTAATCAAATGGAGATGTTGGCAATACGTATTAACAAGTGATATTGAAAAGATTTCAACGTGTATTGTGGAGAGAAATAAAAGGAGAGCCGATAGAAGAATACAAAATACAAACACTTACGTAAGGGACAGCATCAGCTTCTCTCTTGGCAACGAGAACTTTACAAGAAATTGCCAAATACGAATCTTTCAACGCAAAAGCTAGTTACCAAAAGACATGGATTATCTGATTTAGCGGGAATTTTCGACTCAATGGGATGGCTTTCACCAATAACCAATAACCAATAAAGTTGCTTAAACAGAAACTTTGGTTGATGAAACTCAACTGGAACGAGCTACTTAACGAGAATTTAACAAAAGAATGGCAAGAGCTTATGCAGCATATACCAGAGATAAAAAGAATAAGAGGACAAAAATGCCCCGAATACTTATTTAAGTCAGAATTGAAAGAAGCTGAAGAAATGTTAATAAGATATCAGCAAAAATTACAAATTATGAGTTTTGAATTCAAAAAAGAAATTAGTAAGAAAAGTAGCATTGCATGCTTAAATCCAATTTTGGATAGTAATGGAATTCTGCATGTAGGAGGTACGTTGGTAATGCACATCTTAGATATAATCAAAAGCACCCAATAATATTAAATACACATTTGTCATCATTAATAATCGAAAACGTACATAAAATAACCTTGCATGGAGGAAACAAGTTAATGGAAGCAATGATTAGAAGGAATTTCTTCATTAAAGAATTCCATAAAAAAGACAATTGGAACTTGTAGTCGATGCATACGTTATCGCAAAAAGTAGCAAAACAATTAATGGGAAATCTTCCGGAATTCCCTTTATCTATGTCAATTCCATTTACACACTTTGATATACATTATGCAGGACCGATTCATATGAAATCTTCAAAAGGAAGAGGAAAAACAACATTTAAAGGATACGTAGCTGTATTTGTTTGCATGGCAACAAAAGCTATTCATTTAGAAGCAGTAAGTGATTTAACAACCGAAGCGTTCCTAGCTACTTTGAAAAAATTTTTGCTAGAAGAGGTAAAAGTCAGCATATGTACATATACATATACTCGGGCAATGGAACAAATTTTGTTGCAGCTAGTAGAAGATTAGACCTAGATTTTAAAATGACAATCAAGAAAAATTCAACCATAGCTCTAATATTAGAAGCAGACAAAATTCAATGACATTTTGGGCCGCCGGCAGCTCCTCACTTCGGAGGAATTTGAAAGGCAGGAATCAAATCGGTTAAATAACACTTAAAAAGTGAGATAGGCGAAAGTAAATTGACATTTAAAGAAATAATTACTTTGCTATCACAGATTGAAGCAGTGCTAAATTCACGACCTCTATGTGGGAAGGATAGTGAAAGCGATATATACATTTTAACACCTGGTCATTAATAGGATGAGCAATAATAGATTGTCCTGAGGCAATTAATGATGCACAAATAGGTTCATTAGAAAGGTGGTAATCAATTAAAAAAATTAAAAGAGATTTTCGGAAACGATGGGAAAGTGAACATGTTGTAATGTTGCAACAACAGAAGTACAAATAGTAATTATTAAAGTTGAAGAAACTTATCCAGCCAAGTGGCCATTAAATAAAATTGTCAAAACTCATCCGGGAAGTGACAGAAATATATAAGTTGTAACTCTAAAATTACAAAATTTCGTAACGTAAACGGCCCGTTCACAAGTTGTGAATAGTGCCTTTTTTATATGTGCGTGTGTGTATTTTACTGTGTTTCCTTTTTGTGTTGGGTTCGTCTAAATTATGTTGGTTATGTTCATATTTAGTCGAGTTATGAGGACAATGCAAGGATGTGTTCATTTGGTATGAACATCCTGACAGCCTTGCATGGTCCGCGAATAAAAAGATTTTTAGATCTATTTTGATTTGGGTTAATGAGCATTGTTATAAATGGGTTTAGTGTATACTTTGCGTTTAAGTCGCACAAGCACCGGTGAAAGCCCAACCGAGTGCGATGTTTTGTGCGATCATGGTGCTGTTATCGGGGTTGAATAATCCGGGGTTCATTAGCCTTTCATATACGTCTGCTCCCAGTTCCATTATGATTTTTTTGTTCTTGTGGAATATAGAGTCAGCTAGGACCAAATGGTCAAATTTCTTAATGATTTCGCCACTTAAGTCACGATTACAAGGTCTGGTAGGTAAATCATGCGTCATAAGGCAGTTAACTTCGACATGTCAGTCAAAATCAGTTAATGATCCTATGACGACTTTACATATACGATGAAAGTCGAGGTACGTTTTCGGTAACCTCAATCTCTCAACCAGTTCTGAGGCAATTATTGTCACCTTTCGGGTCGGGTTTATTATGTCTCGTTTTTATTACATTTGCCTTATAAGGGTCGGCTTGGCCAGTAGGGTTGGAAGATCTTTGTGTCTGTGCAGGCTTTCTTCACGCTTTATTTTCTTGGCTGACTCTTTGCAGAACAACCGGGGGTGTCGAAGTAGGGTTGAATAGTGTTCCCTATTATACATGCCACATCGTTTAGTGCTTCTGCATCTATAAATTGGGTGCGATCTGACCAAAGCAGTTGCCGCAGTACTTATACTTAATTACTGCATCAAACTTTTCACTGTATTGCTGAGCACTTCCTCGTTCTTCCCGGAGGGGGGAAAGTTTCGCTTTAAAGCAATGTATGCTAGACAGAATCCTTTCGTCGGAGAGTATCCTGATGCTTCGGGTCATGTTGAGTGATGGCATGATAAATGCGGGGCTGCTGGTGTGTTGGTGTGAGGAGACTGGAACTATAAGAAAATGATATTAATTATACGTTTTTTCGATACGATCAGGTTTACACTCTTTTGAAGGTACTGTTGTTTGGAGTACATATAACTACCATGTTGTTGACCTCTATTTTGCGTTGAGGGTATTTCCACTTATACCTATTCTTCTTTCCATCATTTGCAGAAGTGTTGATGGATTATATTTAGTTAAAAGCCTTATTTGTACGACGCTTAGATGTGCATCTTCTAAATTGGGTTCTGCTGGCATTAGTAAAAAGGAACCTATTAAGTACTGCTTGGAGTTAAAAGTTCAAAATTCGTTGGGTCTTCACTTTGTGTGCTTTAAGGGCGAAAATTCAAACAGCTTTCGATTCGAGTTAGGAGGGTACTAATTCTTCGAAAGTGAATTTCAGGGTTTGAGATATCTTTTTTAAGTGGCTCTTTAAACTTTTCACTCCTGCTTGCCAGAGGCTTTCCATGTGTGGAGCTCCTGGAGGATCCAAGTGCCAGTGTTTTGGTGTGCTTCACTAGTTGTTACTCGTATTTTCAATGATTTCATGAATTCTCGACGATCTTTGATTATAAGTTGAGACGCTCCAACGAAATTAGTGCCATGGTCCAAGTATTGGATCCAGGTGTACTGCTTTAGTTGCAAAACAAACAAATACGCATACATTTCTTTTGGTGATTAAACACGCTCTGCCGGTGTAATTTTTTATGTCGTAGGGACCGGCGAAATCGATTCCTGTTGCTGCGAATGGACGGGTTAGGAAGGTACGTTCCGCGGGTAGTGCTACCATAATTAGAGTAGTGTTTCGCTTTTTGTGCAAAACGCAAATTTTGCAATGCTGAATGGTGGGCTAGATGAGGGTTTTAAACTTCGGTATCCAAAATTCCGTACGCATGAGTCGTAATACTGACTGATTGCCGCCATGACGCGTAAATTGGATGAGTAATTTGGTTAATCGACTGCTATAAGGTGGTATAATCGGATAATCCGGATTCATAATCCTCCTGCAAATGATTCTTTTGGGATAAAATAATTAGCTTCGTGCGGGTAGTATTAACTCTTCTGGAGTTATTTCCAACGTTGTGTATGACTTTTGTGAATTATTTAAATCAGAACAAATATGCTACAACTCGAACAGCTTTGGAAAATGATGAGAATCTATCTAACATATCCTCTTGTGTTATGTGCACAAAAATCTTTATTGGCCGCAGTTCCAGTGTTGTATCGATTGATTTTTTGGTAATTGGCCAATGTTTCGCGCAATGTACAGGTTAGCTGCGTAGTCTTTTTCAGATACGTCTGAGTATCCGTGAAAATCGATGATTGCTGATGTCAAAAATAAGGTCCAAGAATATTATTAATGAGATTTAAGGTTTCGTAATCTTTTATGAAGATTTACCATCGATGGAGAGTTAAGGGATCGGATTTATGAAGCCATATCGGTTGCATTATTATTTTAGCTGTAACTATAACGGGGCTAAGGCGACCAACTAGGTCGAACAATTTTGATATAATCGATAATACTTCTCTCTTAGTAATCGACGTCTTATCCTGAATGGGGTTTATAAGAAAAAATAATGCATCTTTTTTTGCATTCGATCTGATTCCTAGTGTTTTTGTGCTATTTGATTATGGTAAACTGAGTGAGTTGGTATCCGATAGGTGTTCTTGTGGGATTGCAGATAAAACTTTGAGATCACTTGAGCTCCATTTGCGTAGAGCGAATCCTGTGAATTTCAAAGATGAAGTGAGTTCATCTCGTGCCATTATCACTTCTGATATGTTATCTGCTCCTGCAAGTACATCATCATCTGCCTGCAGAATAGCTCCAGTATGTAGCACATCATTGATACCATTCGCAGTTGTCTCATTAAACGATTTTTGTTTCTAAGAAATTGATGTAAATCTATATCTATTGAATTGTGCAAGCCTATGTTGAGTCCCAGTTGAGTTTCAGCGTACTGTATTTTGATAAATTTGCTTACACACTAATTTATGAAGTTAAAGGTAAAAGCCTTTTTGGAAGCTCTTGAACTTCCCAAAATTCTGTAAGGTCATTTTATTGGAAATGACATTATTGAGGGCGGGAAGGGTTTTCCAGGTGTAGGTGCAGATAGAATTCAACCGTATTCTGTTTTTGGGACTAGTATACCACTGAGAATTATTTGTGGATACAGGTCACTTCCGATTAAGGTGTGGACAGGTCTGGGTTTATAAAAATAAGGGTCAGCTAAATTAAAACCGAAATCTGTATTAAAAATGATCGTATTAAGTGAGCGAGTAGGTAAATTATCGATTACAATTTTTAAGATAACCGGTGGTTGTTATATTAAACTCATCGATAACTTGGTTGATTTATCCCAAACATCTATGTATATCTTCTTATATAAATAAAAATGATTCGTCAAAATGTATGTACGCTCATAACTTTCATACGACTGAACCAAATTTGATACTTCTTTAATATGTTCGTTGAGGTTCAGAAATGGTTTCTGCGGAGGTAAAATTTCGAATAATTGCCGGAAAACCCCTAAAAACAGCCCTTTTTTTTAGTAACGCTAAGAGAACGGCTGAACCAATATTGATGAAATTTTAAGAAGTTGTTCGTTGTGGATCAAGGAAGGTTTAGAAATAAAAATATCTTGTACTTTTCATGAAAAGTCAGCAAATTGGATAATTCCAAAAAGTAACTTTTTTCAATCTGGTGCTCGAGAAAATTATTCGAGCTGCAGAACTTAATCGAGCAGGTACAATCTTTTACAAGAGTGTACAGCTGCTGGCGTATGCCGATGATATTGATATCATCGGCCTCAACACCCGCGCCGTTAGTTCTGCTTTCTCCAGACTGAACAAGGAAGCAACTCAAATGGGTCTGGCAGTGAACGAGGGCAAGACGAAATATCTCCTGTCATCAAACAAACAGTCGTCGCACTCGCGACTTGGCTCCCACGTCACTGTTGACAGTCATAACTTTGAAGTTGTAGATAATTTCGTCTATTTAGGAACCAGCATTAACACCACCAACAATGTCAGCCTGGAAATCCAACGCAGGATTACTCTTGCCAACAGGTGCTACTTCGGACTGAGTAGGCAATTGAAAAGTAAAGTCCTCTCTCGACGAACAAAAACCAAACTCTATAAGTCGCCCATTATTCCCGTCCTGCTATATGGTGCAGAGGCTTGGACGATAACAACAACCGATGAGTCGACGTTGCGAGTTTTCGAGAGAAAAGTTCTGCGAAAGATTTATGGTCTTTTGCGCGTTGGCCACGGCGAATATCGCATTCGATGGAACGATGAGCTGTACGAGATATACGACGACATTGACATAGTTCAGCGAATTAAAAGACAGCGGCTACACTGGCTAGGTCATGTTGTCCGGATGGATGAAAACGCTCCAGCTCTGAAAGTATTCGACGCAGTACCCGCCGCGGGAAGCAGAGGAAGAGGAAGACCTCCACTCCGTTGGAAGGACCAAGTGGAGAGGGACCTGGCTTCGCTTGGAATATCCAATTGGCGCCACGTAGCGAAGAGAAGAAACGACTGGCGCGCTGTTGTTGACTCGGCTATAATCGCATAAGCGGTGTCTACGCCAGTAAAGAAGAAGAAGAACTTTTTTCCATAAACATTTTTTTTTTTCAATTTTTGTTTGTTATGTTTTTCAATATTTTGATTTGTAAATTATTTGAATAGTACAATTTCGGTCGCTTGCTTTTTTATTCCGGCTATTCAAAAGAATTGCAGATTGAAAATTGTTACAAAGCCACCAAGAGGTCACCCTAATATCGGTCGGTGTTCTTTTTGCCATCAAAGTATGGCAGCCCAAGGCAAAAAGTTCTCCCAAGATGCGGCGACATACATACGTGCGGAATTATGGATCGTGGTTAATCAGCCAGCGATCATCACGATGTTTGATTGACTTTATCTTGAAGCAACGTATATGTGGTGCTGTTGGATGCTAGATGTACTCTGTTGGGTGGCAAAATTGAGGTTTTCCGTACGCACACATTCTTCTTTGGATGATGGTTACACCAGATCAAATTGATGGAATCATTTCTCCGGAAATTCCTGATGTAGAGAAAGATCCAGTATTATATGAAGTGGTGAAAACCAATATGGT
Source organism: Bactrocera correcta (assembly GCA_027475135.1). Taxonomy (NCBI): domain Eukaryota; kingdom Metazoa; phylum Arthropoda; class Insecta; order Diptera; family Tephritidae; genus Bactrocera; species Bactrocera correcta. Next base: position 43,905,781 of record CM050326.1, read on the forward strand.
GCATGGACTGCGGACACTACAATCCCTTTTCGGTTTGTATGTCTGACAATAAGTGCACGAAACACTATCCATGTGCTTTTCTTTCGGAAACACAAACTGGAAATGATGGATATCAACTCTATCGGCGTCGCTCACCAGACGACAATGTTAGAACATTCAGCATTCAACTTAGAAAAGTGAATATCGAACACATGGATCGTACTATATTCACCATTATTATTTAATTCATATTCCAAACTCATATCAGTGTTTAGTATTGCAGTTTGGTGAAATCGATAAAATACGTTTGAAAGTACGTCACCAAAGGAAGCAACAAGGCGGTTATTGGTCTTAAACGATACGGTCGATACGTGAACTGCAATAAAGCGCTTCGACGGATATTTTCTTTTGCAATTCATGAACGTTTTCCGACTGTTGTGCGTTTCGCGTTAACTTGGAGAATACAGTATAGCCAGTGGGAACATCGCCAGCAACAAAATTAACATTGACGAGTTTTTTCTCAACTTTCGTCAGTCATCTGTTTGTGAGAACATTGCTATATTCAGAAATACCTTGATATTATGCATGGAATGCATCGTCGAAGAAATAGTTACGCAAAAAGCAAGGCCAACCAGTAGATTGACATCCACGTGTCTTATCAACTAATGGATTAGGACGAATTTATACAATCCACCCGAAAAACGACGATTGTTTCTACCTTCAGTTGCCATTGATTAATGTACGCGGTTCAACTTTATTTGAGTCATTGCGTGCTGTGAATGGTTCGATGTGTGCAAGTTTTGGAGAAGTAAGCCAGCAATTAAAATTCCTGGAACACGTTAATCACTGGAATGAAAATGAAGTTCGCACACTTTTCGCGATAATCATTTCGACATATCAGCCTTCAAATCCGCGTCTATTATGCGATACGAACAAAAATGAAATTGCCGAAGACAGTTTACATCGTCGTCGCTAAAAATTGGAAATGGTACAATTTTGGTTGATACTTCCGGTGGTTCGATATCAATTCAACCTTCCCTTTATCAATTCACGAAAGATGAACTCATCACAAATGTTCGGATATTGACCAAATTATCGTAACTACGATTACTGAAGTGCACTCGCAATGTTACCTGCCAAAAATACTGATGTTGTTGACTTAAACTTGAAGTTTCAAAGTCAAGTTCCGGGAGACTTGCGCTCATATAAATCGATCGATCGTCTTGACAATGAAGACGACGCCGTGAATTATCCAGTGGTATTTCTAAACTCTTTGGACAGGCTGGGTATGCCACCGCATCATTTGCGTCTCAAAGTTGGATCTGTCGTTATTATGATTCGCAATCTTCATGCGCCGCAACTGTGTAGTGACGCACCTGTCGAATACAAGAGGGAGAATGCTTGATTCTACGAGTTCCTATGAGTTCTAACGATTTCCCATTTCAGTTCAAACGTATTCCGTTTCCAGTTAAAATTGCATTTGAGATGACAATCAACAGGACCTTAAGATAGTCGCATGGTGTGAGGCATAAATTTGGAAATCCTATGTTTTTCACACGGCCTTGGCGTGCACACGAGTTGGAAAACCGTCTCTTCTGTACAACGGAACAGAAACCCAAAAATGTTGTTCATAAAGCTGTGTTACATTGAAAACTAAAAAAAAAAAACACCAAAAATTAAATGATGAATTTAACTTTCTTTTCATTTTAAAATACATAATTTCACGCAGGACAACGCTGCGGGGGTCAGCTAGTACATATGTATATAAAAATGAATCGTCAAAATGTATGTACGCTTATAACTTTCATACGACTGAACCAAATTTGATAATTCTGTTTTTAAAACGTTCGTTGAGGTTCAGAGATGGTTTCTGCGGAGAAAAAATTTAGAATAATTGCCGGAAAACCCCCAAAAACAGCCCTTTTCTTTTTCCCATACAAACGAATGAATGTTTATTCGTTAGTAACGCTAAGAGAACGGCTGAACCAATATTGATGAAATCTTAAGAGGTTGTTCGTTGTGGATCCAGGAAGGTTTAGAAATAAAAAAGCTGTATGCTTTTCGTGAGGAAAAGTCGGAAAATTGGAAATTTCCAAAAAGTTAATTTTTTCCATACAAATTTTTTTTTTAATTTTTTGTTTTGTTTTTCAAGTATTTGGATCTTTCAAATTTGTCGTTTGCGTCAAAATTTTTTTGAAAATCATTCAGTGAAAACGTTATGTGTGTTGCACACAAAGTAATCAATTACACATTGAACTTTGTTACGATGCCACGAAGAGGTCGCGCTAATATCGGTCGGCGTTCTTTTTGGCATCAAGATAGATTTTCAGCCCAAGGCACATAACCGAATACTCCCAGGATGCGATGACATACGTGCGGTATTATGGATCGCGTTCGATCAGCAAGCGATCGTCCCGATGAGCCAAAGTATATATGGCGCTGTTAGATACTAGATGTACTCTGTTGTGTGGCAAAAGAGAGGTTTGCCGCACGCACACATTTTTCTTGGGATGGTGGTTACACCAGATCAAATTGATGAAGTCATTCAGTCACGGGGAAATTCCTGATGCAGAGAAAGGTGCAGTATTATACGAAGTGATGAAAACCAATATGGTTCATGGACTTTGCGGACACCACAATTCAATTTAGAAGAGTGAATATCGAAGTAGACAACACATGGATCATACTATATTCACCATTATTGTCTTATTCATATTCAAAACTCATATCAGTGTTTAGTATTGCAGTTTGGTGTAATCGATAAAAAACGTTTGAAAGTACGTCATCATAGGAAGCAACATGAGGGTTATTGAGCTTGAACGATACGGTTGATACATAAACTGCAATAAAGCGCTTTGTAGGACATTTACTGCTGCTATTCATTAACGTTTTCCGGCTGTTGTGCGTTTCAGAGTTAATTTGGAGAAGGCCAAAGTGTGTATTTCAACCCAGGGAATACAGTACAGCCAGTGGAAACACCGCCAGCAACAAAATTAACATTTACGAGTTTTGCTCAACTTTCGTCAGAGATACGTTTGCGAGGATACTTGGAAATACCTTGATATTATACATGGAATGCATCGTTGAAGAAATAATTACGCAGAAAACAAGGCCAACCAGGACGAATTTACAAAATCCACCGGCAAAACGACGATTGTTTCAACCTTCGGTTGCTATTAATAAATGTTCGCGGTTCAACTTCATTTGAGTCTTTGCGTACTGTGAATGGTACGATGTGTGCAAATTTTTGAGAAGCAAGCCAGCAATTACAATTGTCGATATTGACGATAATCATTTCGACATATCAGCCTTCAAATCCGCGTCTATTATGTGATACGAACAAAAAGAAAAATTGCCGAAGACTTTTTACATCGTCTTCGCTAAAAATTGGGAATAGATCAATTCCGGTTGATACTTCCGGTGGTTTGATATCAATTCCATCTGCCGTTTATCAGTTCACGAAATATGAACTCATCACGAATGTTCGGACATTGGCCAAATTATCGTAACTACGATTCCTTAAGTATACGCGCAATGTTAACTGCCAAAAATACCAATATTGTTGACTTAAACCGGAAGATTCAAAGTCAAATTCCGGGAGACTTGCGCTCATACAAATCGATGGTTCGTCTTGACAATGGGAATTTCTAAATTCTTTGGAGAGGCTTGGTATATCACTGCACCATTTTCGTCTCAAAGTTGGATCTGTCGTTATTATGTTTCGCAATCTTCATGCGCCGAAACTGTGTAATGGAACCTGACTGATTGTGACGCACCTATCGAATACAAGGAGCAGAATGCTTGATTCTTCGAATTCCTTTGAGTTCTATCGATTTGCCATTTCAGTTTAAACGTATTCCGTTTCCAGTGAAAATTGCATTTGAGATGACAGGACACAAGGATATTCGCATAGTGTTTGGGGGAAAAAAAAAATGAAAACTATGTTGTTTTCACACGGTCAGATATATGTAGACGTAAGGGGGTACGAATTAAAACCTTTTTTGCAAACAGAAACCAAAAAATGTTTTTTCGGTTCGAAAAAAAAGGAAAATGAAAAATTTCTTTTCATTTAAAAATAAGCATGGACAACGGCTACGGGGTCAGCTAATTTTAAATATAATTGGTAACCCTTTTTAAGTTTTTCTTTGACTTCTGCGAAGTCAATAATCTCACCGGGTTTTTGTGGATTTCTACGAAGGGCATTGTACGACTTGTTTGCCTTGTCGTATATAGCGTTTAGTTCAACACTTTTTGAACCAGATTCGGAGGTCATGGTTCATCGCAGAGTCAATGAACGATCCAGTGATCAATGTGTTCAAAGTACTGTAAAGCATTCGCCATACAATATGGGTTTGTGGAACCATCACAAGCTATGGTATTCGCGAGATAATAATATAGTATTAGATGTTACTGTCAACTCAGCAACTTACGCAGAAATAATAAAAAATGTTTTACCTACCATAAAGATTCTGTACCGTATCATCGGTCAAGGTAAGTAAGGACAACTTTGACAATTTCGTTCACAAATAATTTTTTAAGTTCAAGACACATTAATTATTACAAATAAATTTTAAATTTGTATAATTAAACGAGTATAAAGATATTTTGGGGATTGAGTCTCTTCCGTGGCTTGGAAATAGCCCTGATCTCAATTCTATTGAGAAGTTGTGGGCAATTATAAAGCACAAAATTCGACGCCATGAACCAAATAGCATTCAAAAATTGAAGGACATTCTTAAATTTACTTATTATAATGAAAGTTTTTCAGACTTAATTAACCCTCTCATGCCCGACGCTGCCTATAGGCAACATTGTACTTATGCTCTTATAACTCCCGTTATTCCTAAAATTTTCGATAACGGATTTTTTTGTGCAGTAGATTGAGGTTTTGTGTATGCATATACCAAGTATCAACGAAAAAATCTTGTTTTTGTTCAATTGCGAGCTTATTGTCTCTGTGTCTACACGTGATTACAAATTTAAAAAAAATTGCCTTTGGAAAATAATAAAATAAAAAGTTGAATAAAACAGTTTTTGTGTTAACGGGTGATTTTTTAAGAGCTTGATAACTTTTTTAAAAAAAAAAACGCATAAAATTTGCAAAATCTCATCGGTTCTTTATTTGAAACGTTAGATTGGTTCATGACATTTACTTTTTGAAGATAATTTCATTTAAATGTTGACCGCGGCTGCGTCTTAGGTGGTCCATTCGGAAAGTCCAATTTTGGGCAACTTTTTCGAGCATTTCGGCCGGAATAGCCCGAATTTCTTCGGAAATGTTGTCTTCCAAAGCTGGAATAGTTGCTGGCTTATTTCTGTAGACTTTAGACTTGACGTAGCCCCACAAAAAATAGTCTAAAGGCGTTAAATCGCATGATCTTGGTGGCCAACTTACGGGTCCATTTCTTGAGATGAATTGTTGTCCGAAGTTTTCCCTCAAAATGGCCATAGAATCGCGAGCTGTGTGGCATGTAGCGCCATCTTGTTGAAACCACATGTCAACCAAGTTCAGTTCTTCCATTTTTGGCAACAAAAAGTTTGTTAGCATCGAACGATAGCGATCGCCATTCACCGTAACGTTGCGTCCAACAGCATCTTTGAAAAAATACGGTCCAATGATTCCACCAGCGTACAAACCACACCAAACAGTGCATTTTTCGGGATGCATGGGCAGTTCTTGAACGGCTTCTGGTTGCTCTTCACCCCAAATGCGGCAATTTTGCTTATTTACGTAGCCATTCAACCAGAAATGAGCCTCATCGCTCATCGGACACGGACGGGAAACACATTTCGAACCGAACACTGATTTTGGTAATAAAATTCAATGATTTGCAAGCGTTGCTCGTTAGTAAGTCTATTCATGATGAAATGTCAAAGCATACTGAGCATCTTTCTCTTTGACACCATGTCTGACATCCCACGTGATCTGTCAAATACTACTGCATGAAAATCCTAACCTCAAAAAAATCACCCGTTATAAGTGAGTTTTATAACTAAATACAGGTAAGAGATTACAATAAAACAAAAATAGGTAACAAATTAATTAAAGTTTGACCTCAGTATTTTGTCAAACACGACATTGCCTATAGGCAACATTGGTCTATTATATGCTAATTCTATGTAAGTGTATTTTCTTTACCAGCAATGACGTCTAAAGGTTTGAATGTAAAAGAGATTGAAAAATTTCTCAATTTTGACTGGAATGATTCTGATATGGACAAGCGAAAATGAAGATATTGATGAGGGCGATTGTTTGGAAAATGTAATACAGCAGACACTGCATAAAATGGATGAAAATGACATTGATATTGAGTTGATTGAGAAGGTTGTTGAAGATGGGATAGAACTAAGTAGCGAAACTATAAACGAAGAAACAGCACAGGTATGTAGTTGAAAAAATTAACTTAGATAGTTTGAGATGGAGAAGTATTGGAATGAATGATTGCGATACTTCTTGGAAAAACGAAGTCATCTGCGGTAAAGATTCACTAGCATATTTTGCCGACTTTTTTGATGATGAAATTATTCAAAAGATCTGTGCTGAGACGAATATCTACACGATGCAAACAAGTGGACTTGAACTGAAATGTGAACCTTACGAAATAAAAAGATTTATCGGTGTATTACTGTACCTGGGTGCAGTGAAAATACCTCAAATGAGAATGGCATGGGCGCAAAATTTCCGACTTACAGCGATAACATAATCATTTGCAAGAAATCGTTTTGAAAAAGTAAAGCAATATTTCCACATCAATGATAATTCTACACAACCTCAAAAAGGAGATAGTAATTACGACAAACTACATAAAGTACGTCCACTTTCAGATAAACTCAAAGAAAAGTACAATCAAATACCCCAAGAGGAATATCAAAGTACCGATGAGCAAATTATTGCTTATAAAGGTAATATCAACAGGATATAAATAGATTGTGCATTTTATCTTTTAACCTTTTTCTATTATTTGCAAGGTCACAATAGTATGAAGCAGTATTGGCCAATAAAGCCGCACAAGTGGGGTTTAAAAATGTTTACTCACGCTGGAGCTTCGGGAATTATGTGTGATTATGCACTCTATGTTGGCGAGGGAACTTGCTCCTCATATGGATTAGGGATATCCTCGGACATAGTACTTTTTTGTCCTCAAAAATTCCTAATAATGAAAATTTCAAATTGTTTTTCGACAATTGGTTCACCTCGGTTAGTTTGATGATTACTTTGAAAGAAAGAGGAATTTTAGCAGTTGGAACATTGAGAGCAAACCGGATAAAAAATTGCGAACTGAAATCCGAAAAGGAGTTGAAGAAAAGCGGACGAGGATCAAGTGACTTCAAATTTGAGATTGCTCACAATTTAATTATTTGTCGGTGGTACGATAACAAGATTGTACAACTTCTTTCGAACTATGTACATATGTAGGTGAGAGTCCGATGAGTCAATGTAAACGATGGTGCCGAAAAGAAAAAAAAAGAGCGTATGTTCCAAACCCGGAAAACAGTAAAAAGTATGACCAAACGGGACATTGGGTCGAATGGGGTTCAAAAGGACGCTACAGACTATGTCAAACTGGATGTTCTCGATCAAGGTGCAGCAAATGTAAGGTGTATTTATGTTGCAACCTGCAAAAAATTGTTTTGTATCTTTTCATACCTAAATGTACGAAAATTTTCAAATAAAAACATATATACTATTAAAAATTTATCTGTATTTCAAAATTGTTCACTATTGCAAAATGTTGCCTATAGGCAACATCCTGTAACTCCCAAACCAGGACTCCTAGGACTTTGAAATTTTGGTCAGTTCATATTCAGGTCGCGGTTAAAGCAGATCTGTACTCAAATATTTTTTAGCCTCGCCCATTTTAATTCGGGCATGAGAGGGTTAAAAAATTATAAGAAAATATGCCCAACCGGCTACAAAGTGTTATAAAGGCAAAAGTCGGCCACACCCGCAGCTAAGAAAAAAGCAAATTTTTGCTTAAAATCCAAAACTTAAGAAAAAACAGTTTAAAAGTTTTAAATACAAGTATTTAAACTCGTTTTGTTGTTTAAAAAAATATAGCGGGTTTTAATTTTCACTAATATGCAATTATGTAAAAGGATAATATAATATGAGTTAAATTGCTTAAAAAGCTCATTAAATCTTTTATTTAAGCATATTTTAAAAAAGGACTATGGGGCTTTATTTTTTTAAAAGATAATATGTAAACATTACAAAGTCAAATTGTTTTTTTTTTTATGAGCGGGAGTGTTCTTACAATATTTCCACGTTTGCTACTGTCTGATGCGTTTTTGCAAATCCAAAGTAGTTGATTGGGTGAGTAATTATTAATTCTGAGGATCCGAAGTGTGGTTGATTGGGTTGGTGAATTTGTGTAAGTCCTGATGATTTTTTTTTTTTTTTTGTAAGGGGAACTTTAATCCGCTAAACCGAACCTACTCCCAACTCAAAACTCTTTCGCGGAACCATCAGATAAGGTATTACTTCGTGGGAGTGACAAGACATTTTACGTTTTCTCTATATCACGTATGCCTATTCTTCTGTAACTGTCTTAATTTTGTCGTGATGGGAGTTGCCGTTTCGCCAAAAGCTTTCCAATTCACAGAGGACTGACACATTTGTAAGTGCAGTTAAATTTTCCACCTTTAAACTACCAGCTAGTGCTGTTTTTAACTTTTCCCTTATGTGTAGAAACCGAGGACAATGGAAAAACACGTGTTCAAAAATCAAACAATACGGACTGACTTAATTTTGAAATTAGTACAGGTAGCCTCTGAGGCACCCACGCCCGATTAATATTTGGACCATTTTATCTAATTATACACGTATGGATATCAGGTATAAGTGTGTGGGTCCCCCTCCTTTAGTTGAGGTTGGCAACCGTTGCTGCCATATAGTTATGCTCATCTTTCTCTCCTCTCTCTTTTTGATTTCTGTAATTGACGCTGATAGCTATAATAATCTCGTGAACACTTCTCCCTGGTTGTCTATGGGCACCCGCAGAGTGCACGCTGAAAGCCGAGCCGAGCGTAAAACTGATTCCGATCGTCGCTGATCAGTATTTGGTACCGCAGAGTGGATGCGAGAATCAGCGAATAGTTTCGCGCTTACTTTGAATTTCTTATATGTATTAAACTTTTATTTGTGCTCACATGATACAATCGTCAGTTAGAGAAATGGATTCGTCAGATGCAGAATATTTAGCATCAAGCTCTGTAGTACATTTTTTTAAAGAAGAAATTGTTAGGAATTCATCCAATTAATAAAAAATGAAGTGAATTTGGGGAATTTCGTCATCTATATGAAGAGTTAAGAAAGGATTCACAAAGATTTTATGAATATACACGAATGAAATTTGAAACTTTTGATTATATTCTGGAAAGAATTCAATCAAGATAAACTAGAAATTGGAGCAATTTTATAAAAATACCAGTCACACCATGTGAACGCCTTATAGTAACACTGAGGTAAGAAAAACACAGTTAATTTTCAATAGATTTTATGTAACTTTGTTAAAAAATGAAAAGAGCTTATGATTCATATTCGAAAATATGTATGTATGAATATCAATGAAGCATTGCTAGTTGGGGATGTTGCAACCGATTATTGAGTATTTTCGTTTGATTCTTGTGTTGGAATATACGTACATAGGTATCGAATTTATTCTATTTTTCCCATATACATGCTTGTGCATTTGACACAAAAATTTAGCTTCAGGTTCCATTTTACGAGTATGCGGTAGGAGAGATTCAAAAAATGCCTCATCTTCGTCTCGTTCTTTTTTTCCCGAGTGTTTCTTTTCAAGCAAAAGTAGTTTGCGTTTTTTAACTTCCAGCAGTTGGGAAGATTTGCATGACTTAGACATTTCTTCTTAGCTGGAGGTTGAAAACTCGGTTCAAAATTATCACATGTATCGTCTGTGCTTTCGATGTGTGATGTGTTCAAATTATCGTAATTTTCTCCTTGCAAGTCTTCACTATCATATTTTTCAGCAACTGTCTTTTTTTTTTTTCTTAAATTACCGCTTAGCTCCCGGTATTTCATTTGGTCCCTCAAAAATAATAGTTGTTTAAAATACGGCCAGTTCGAATTAAGTTTAGCTTCTATATTACTGCCATCACCAGACCTTGGAACAGGAATTTTGCGTAATTCTGATCGAAATTGATACGGAAGATACTTCCACTTTTTCTTTACTTCTTTCTCTGAAAGAAAATTAAAATAAAATGAAATTATTACACTATTAATAAATATATTTTTTAATAGGTATTTGGCAACAGGGGCATCGTTTAGTTCATTAAGATTTTCTTTCCGGCTAGGCAATACTTCAGTTCGATTAATCGTTAAAGAAACGTGCAAGGCGCTCTGGGAGGAATTATATCCTATACATATGCCTCACCCAACACAGGATTTGTTTAAAAGGGTTGCTGACCAATATTGGAAATTGTGGAACTTTCCAAATTGCATCGGTGCTATTGATGGCAAGCACGTTAGGGTTAAATGCCCAGCAAACACTGGTACCATGTACTACAATTACAAACATTTTTTTTCAATAGTATTGCAAGGCGTAGCCGATGATGGTGATGGTGGTACTTTCATTTCCTCCCAACTACACCATCTTTTGAAAAAAAAAACGAATTGTCTGGGCCAAAAAATGCCAATTTACCTGAAACAAATATCAATTTACCATTTGTGTTGCTAGGTGACGAAGCCTACCCATTATTGGAGTATTTGTTAAGGCCATACAGCCGGAAAGAAATCACTGGAGATCACGAGTACTTTAATATGCGACTTTAAAGAGCAAGAAAATGCATTGAATGCGCATGTGAAATTATTAATGCGAAATTTAGAATACTATGGAAGCATATTGAAACAGAACCAACACTGGCGGAAATAATTGTTAAAAGTATTTGCGTTCTTCACAATACCATAATAGATAAGGAGGGTTTAGACAACAACTTAATTGATTTCCACTAGTATTCGATTATGACAGCTTTTATTTTTTTTGATCCCAAAGAGCAGGGCGAGAAAATACTTCACTAATTAATAAATCGATATCCATAACTTTGTTTAAAATCACTGACAGCCGCTTCTTATGATAATTAACTGAATAGTAAAATGCCACTTCAGCGCAAGTGAGCATTGGAAAACAGTTCAAAACTAGTTTTCTCGCATCGATCAACTTTACTCTCGGCTACGCTCGGATTCCACTCTGCGGTATCAGCGTAAGATTGTATGAATTTCTAAGCATTCAGTTCCGAAGCTTATTTCTCGCATTCATCAGCTTTACGCTGGGCTCGGCTTTCAGCGTGCACTCTGCGGGTGGCCTATGTTCGGCATACTAGCTAGTATGGTACTTCCGAAAGCACTTATTACTGCTATTGCTGTCAATCTATGCACCCCATTTATTGCTCTGTCATAGGCTTTTATGTCCAGTGCCTGTAACCATACAGCATATAATATTACTGAGCTCATCGCTTTTGCCATTAGAAGTCAAGGGATGAAGCGCACACAGCCTCTATTTGCCATCATTCTTGATAGGGCATTGTAAATCTTATTTGCTTTATTTGATGTGTATGCCAAGTGCTACTTGAATACTTCAATTGTGGCTGTGAAGTAACCGCACATTCTCCTATAGCAAGAGTTATTTTTCCTCCATTTTCCTGGTACTTATGAGCAATACTTCTATTTCGTGGTCAGCCAATTCCAAACTCATGGAAGTTTGCTCAGAATAGAGGTTTAAGAATTAAACAGTGATTGTGGCACGACTTATCTTTAGGTGAAATTACATGCGGTGAAATTACATACCTCATGAACACTCCATCGATTTCACAAACATGCATAATATTATCAGGAATAAAGGGATGTTTAACTTATTCCAATGTGAAAGCGCTTCAAAATTAGCGTTTTTTATAACATTTTCCATCATAGCCAGATTGAACAAAATAATAACTTTTGGGCATTTATCAACCCAACATCCAACATTTAGTACGAATAAAAATTACTAAATAGTGGTTATTTATTATATGGAGAAACTATTTAAAGTATATTAAAACAACCGACTTTTGACCTTTAAATACCCAAAAAAACGATTTAAGCTCGTTAGCTCTCAATCATTAAATGTTTTTAATCATTTTCGATTGAAAATAATACTATGATGCTTCAAATTACAAAACGTTTCATCAAATACCTTTAAATTTTACAAATTTATTTAATTGCGTAGCCAACTTTGATAGCTAATCGAGTTCAGTAGATTTTGACGTTTAGCAATTGGAAACGAGTTAAGGCCAGATTGAAATCTTACAAAAAAAATATGTAAACGGAGGGATTTGTTGCTCTTACAAAAAATGTAAAAAAATGCAAATTAAAGAAGAGAAAAGTTTTGTAATGTCAAGCATCATAGTATTATTTTCAATGAAAAATTATTTAAAACATTTATTGATTAAGAGCTTTATTAGTAAGAGCTTAATCAATAAATGTTTTAAGTAATTTTCCATTGAAAATAATACCATGATGCTTGACATAACAAAACTTTTCATCAAATGCATTTAAATTTCATAAATTTATAAGGATCTCTTTAGTGAGAGATTGAGTACAGAAAGAGCATAAGGGTGAGAGTGAGAGCGGTATAAATTTCGGCGGGAAACATGCAAATGGAAAAGTAAATATGTGGACATACATAAATTTCGCTTTTTATCTTTTGTGGTTCTGTCTTTTGCCTTTTCTTATGTTTCTAGCGATCCTGCTTGTTGCTTTTTCGCTGGAGATTCGCAAGTATTAATACTGGACCTATACAAATTTTGTTCTTTTTTGTGGTATTTTATTTTGTGGTGTGTTTGGAGACACTAATTAAGCGAAAGGGCAGGTCGTTGAACCACGACATTATTTAATTTATGTATGTACCATTTGTTTGTTCAATTACATAGGCATGTACATACATACGTATATTTGTGTAATGGAATAAAAAAATCCGGAAATATATGCACATATGTGTTGCACTTATTATTATATATATATATATTAATAATGTGTATATATACATATGTATTTTTCTTATTTTTTTTCTTTTATTTTTCGCTTTTGCTTGTTGTTTATTAGCCCAAGGGATATCGCTGGAGAGTTGCAAGTTGGTATACTTGACTTTGTATAATTTTAGTTTTACACAATAAGCATATAGGCAGGTCAGTTATTTCATACATACATACATACATATATATCGAACTGTCTTACTATATATATATATATATATATATATATATATATATTAGGCCGGGTCGATTTGTGGGGAGGCAAAAAACTCGCCCATTGCTCTATGAAAATCATATTTTAGGGATCAAAATAAGATACTTTGCCGAAAGAACCATACCTCTGAAACGAATTCTGATGTCCCCCAATTTGGGTCGAACTTTTGGGTAGGGGCAAATTTTGAAAAACCACTTTGACCCATTTAGAGTGCTCCAAACGAGTCCAATTGTATGACCGACCCCCGCTAACTTTGGACGGCCGATCCACTCATGCCAGTGGCACACCCCCTGGAACTCCCGTGGGGGGTTCCCCATACAATCATTTCAAAAAATCACCATTTTTGGTGATTTACATGAAAAAATCAGCTAAATTGCTAAGTTGTTTCTTTATTTTTATTTATTTATTTATAATAATATCTATTTTTTCTCTTAAGAAATTTATTTAGTCAGAACATATGTAAATGAAAAAAATTAATTTAAGTGAGTTATAGAAAAGAAATTAATTAATTTTAAAGAAGATATTTTTGTAAGGATACAAATATCATAGTTCAAATATTCATGTTCATTATCGCCAGCGCATACGAATCTAGTCTTAAACGTAGATATGTATTTACAAATACTCATTTCTATCAACAATGTAATAAATGTTCATTACGGGTATATTGATTAGTTACCTTGGTATTTAATGTATGCAATGTAAAGGATTGTCTGCCCTTGAGATCGCAAATGATCACAACAATAGACAAGAAACAATTATGTTTACCCTGAAGATCGCAAATGATCTTAAACTAACAATAGACAATTGTGTTTGCCCTCTTTAACACTTATGCTTAAGATATATACTGTCGGTATGTACAGTAGATTAGTGTTAAGATGTGTGTATGCACTCAGCATGTGGTGCATACATAAATTAGGATAAGGAATGCTATAAATAAAGGAGCTCTGGGCAACCAGAGCTGAGTTCTATTTAACAACCGAAACCCTACGCGTCTTACTTTACAATTACCATTTCATTCTTATTGCCTCAAAAAGTGTACAATGAATCCACCATCCTCTACACCACAAGATGAAGTTACTACATCAACAACTATCGAAAACCCAATGAGTCATATACCCAAGCATGATGTTACTGTTTTTGGTGTGTCTACTGATTTGACTGATGTTAATTTACCAACCCATCTGGATATCTTGAGATAATATTTTTACTTAAGCGAACGTGCTAAAACAGAACAAAAAAAGTTTTCCCATAAATCATTCACTATTCAAGTGCAAGATAAGTTGATTGGAATTTGGGAAAAACTTGGTATGGAAATAATGCTGAAAAAAAGTGTATGTAATACATTGAATAAATTGCATGACAAGTATCAAGAGCAAATCAAGAGAAGAAACAACACCCAACAATTTACAGAGTATGTAAAATCTCTGGAAACAATTTTTTACATTGGAACATGTAAATGCGATTTGAAGGCAGCTCCATGTGCATGCGGCTGGGTTCCTGAACGCCTCAAAGAGTTCATGCACGATCAACATAATCAGAGAAGACTAACAATGAGTGCATTTATGATGGAAACTGAAGAGCAAGGAGCAACGTCTATGTCATCAATGCCAACATACCAAGATCCCGATGATTCAACATACGCACCGCCACAAGTTCAAGAAGATATGGATAGAAGCACAAGTCCACAATACACAGAGAGATACGATTGTTTTAACTTTGCCGTGGTATGTGACAGATTTGGTGTGCCTGACAGAGTAGCATCAGCATTGGGAACCGCTCTTTTGCAAGATTTTAAAATTAAAGATAAGCATGGGAAACCTCTCATCATGGATAAATCGAAACGGGTTATACCGGAAAATGTACAGGCTGTTATGGCGAGGACATTAGAGAGCCGTGCAAAATTGCCCAAAATTGAAGGTAAAAAAGACTTCAAACAATAATTTTTTTTAATTTTTTTTCTATAACTCACTTAAATTAATTTTTACATTAACATATGTTCTGACTAAATAAATTTCTTAAGAGAAAAAATAGATATTATCTACTTATATATATAAAAATGAATCGTCAAAATGTATGTACGCTCATAACTTTCATACGACTGAACCAAATTTGATACTTCTTTTTTTAATATGATCGTTGAGGTTCAGAGATGGTTTCTGCGGAGGAGAAATTTCGAATAATTGCCGGAAACCCGCTAAAAACAGCCTTTTTCTTTTTCTCATACAAACGAATGAATGTTTGTCCATTAGTAACGCTAAGAGAACGGCTGAACCAATATTGATAAAATTTTAAGAGGTTTTTCGTTGTGGATCAAGGAAGGTTTAGAAATAAAAATATCTTTTACTTTATCCTGATGTAGAGAACGATCCAGTATTATATGAAGTGGTGGAAACCAATATGGTGCATGGATTGCGGACACTACAATCCCTTTTCGGTTTGTATGACTGACAATTAGTCCACGAAGCTTTTCTTTCGGAAACACAAACTGGAAATGATGGATATCAACTCTATCGGCGTCGCTCACCAGACTACAACGTTAGAACATTTAGCATTCAACTTAGAAAAGTGAATATCGAACACATGGATCGTACTATATTCACCATTATTGTTTAATTCATATTCCAAACTCATATCAGTGTTTAGTATTGCAGTTTGGTGAAATCGATAAAATACGTTTGAAAGTAGGTCACCAAAGGAAGCAACATGGCGGTTATTGGTCTTAAACGATACGGTCGATAGTGAACTGCAATAAAGCGCTTCGACGGATATTTACTTTTGCAACTCATGAACGTTTTTCGAGTGTTGTGCGTTTCGCGTTAACTTGGAGAATACAGTATAGCCAGTGGGAACATCGCCAGCATCAAAATTAACATTGACGAGTTTTTTCTCAACTTTCGTCAGTCATCTGTTTGTGAGAACATTGCTATATTCAGAAATACCTTGATATTATGCATGGAATGCGTCGTCGAAGAAATAGTTACGCAAAAAGCAAGGCCAACTAGTAGATTGACATCCACGTGTCTTATCAGCTAATGGATTAGGACGAATTTATACAATCCACCCGAAAAACGACGATTGTTTCTACCTTCAGTTGCCATTGATTAATGTACGCGGTTCAACTTTATTTGAGTCATTGCGTACTGTGAATGGTTCGATGTGTCCAAGTTTTGGAGAAGTAAGCCAGCAATTAAAATTCCTGGAACACGTTAATCACTGGAATGAAAATGAAGTTCGCACACTTTTCGCGATAATCATTTCGACATATCAGCCTTCAAATCCGTGTCTATTATGCGATACGAACAAAAATGAAATTGCCGAAGACAGTTTACATCGTCGTCGCTAAAAATTGGAAATGGTACAATTTTGGTTGATACTTCCGGTGGTTCGATATCAATTCAACCTTCCCTTTATCGATTCACGAAAGATGAACTCATCACAAATGTTCGGACATTGACCAAATTATCGTAACTACGATTCCTGAAGTGCACTCGCAATGTTACCTGCCAAAAATACCGATGTTGTTGACTTAGATAACAATCATCAGGATCTAAAGATAGTCGCATGGTGCAAGGCATAAATTTGGAAATCCTATGTTTTTCACACGGCCTTGGCGTCCCACGAGTTGGAAAACCATCTTTTCTGTACACCGGAACAGCAACCCAAAAATGTTGTTTATAAAGCTGCGTTACATTGAAAACAAAAAAAAAAACCACCAAAAATTAAATGATGAATTTAACTATCTTTTCATTTCAAAATACATTATTTCACGCAGGGCATCGGCTGCGGGGTCAGCTAGTTATAAATAAATAAATAAAAATAAAGAAAAAACATAGCAATTTAGCTGATTTTTTCATGTAAATCACCAAAAATGGTGATTTCTTGAAATGATTGTATCGGGAACCCTCCAGGGGAGTTCCAGGGGGTGTGCCACTCGCACAGGTGGATCGGCAGTCCAAAGTTAGTGGGGGTCGGTCATACATTGGGACTCGATTGGAGCATTCTAAATGGGTCAAAGTGGGATTTTTCACAATTTGCCCCTACCCAAAAGTTCGACCCAAATTGAGGGACATCAAAATTCGTTTTAGAGATATGGTTCCTTCGGCAAAGTATCTTATTTAGATCCCTAAAATATGATTTTCATACAGCAATGGGCGATTTGTAAATCGACCCGCCCTAATATAGATGTATATATATATATATATATATATGTATGTATATATTATTAAGAACTGTTGGGTTTTTATAAGTAAATGTATGCCGAAATATTACTAATTGTTACTTAACAAAAAATACATACATATGTACATACATGTGCATAAAACCTTCAATTTTAAAAATTAAATTGGACTGGACTCACATTAATTTCCGCCAAGGTCTTTCAGAGAGTGAGATACTTATTCATGCGAATATTCCTCTTCCTTCTCGCTCTCTGAGTTTAGTTCTTTTTCTTGTTCCAGCGTTATTGCTGTATGTAGCATTCCTTCTCTCTGCTTTCCTGCTGGATTCCTCTCCCATGCTTATTGTTTTGTTCTTTTTTTCATTTAGTTTCATTAAATCGCTCCCGCTTTAAGTTTTTACTGAGTTTTGTGTTAGTTTTGTTTCAGTTTGTTTCGCTCCAGTTTATTATAAAATCTCGCCCGACTTAAATCGTCACATCAACCCCCACCAAAACCCAGAAGAGACCAATAAAACAATAACAACAAACCATTAAATTTATTTTCTTATTGTGCTTTATTATTTTTATTGATTCATCAAATTTAACACATTGCAACAATTGTATTTGATATTTACTTCCTGTTTACCAACTTTTATACAATTATTATTGTTTTAATTTTTTTTTGTATTTTTCTTGACTCATCAAATTTCTTTTACTTATTTACTTTTATGTAAAATTAATTTAAAAATAAAGATTATTATTAACCTTCAAGGAGAAAAGGTGTTTTATTTAACGAAGGAACGTAGTAACATAACTGGCACAGTCGAAAAGCCAACGGTTCGGGTTGAAGCTTAACTAAAAATGCTAACAAAATAATATCTTTGTTAATAATTAAATCCTTGGACCTCATAAGGGGCCGCCTGTTCAAAAATTCGAAGGAATATCGGACGGAGAACTAATATCAAGAGCATATAGATATAAAGTTACAAGGAAAGTAAGTGGAAATACTTGAGAACCGTTGGAAAAAGGACCTAATTCCCTCATGCGTACAATTCTCATAGGCGCTCTGTAAGTAAATGACTGGTTATTGAATAATAAAAAAACAAAAAAAACATTTTGAAGAAAAGTTAACATATGTACATACATATATTGCGAAAATAGGTGAAATTAGAAAAAATTTTAAATAAAAATATATTAATTCAAAAGAAAGATTGGAAAGATCATTACAAAAAATATATAATCTTTACAATTTAAAAGAAAATATATATAAATATATACATTGTCAAAATAAATAAAATTAAAAAGGAAGAAGTGGAAAAGTGGACAAGTTAAATAAAAATTAATTACATATATACATTATAATAGAAAAAAAAATAAATTCGATATAAATTATTTTTGTGTAGGCATTATTTGATTCCAAATTCCTATCAATCGGAACCAAATTATCTTACGTAAATAAAACAAGTTATCAAGGACCTACCCAAATTTGATGGTAATCCAAGATTGCTCCACGAATTCATTAGTAATGTGGAAGAAATACTTCTTCACATTAGTGGAGCAGATAACACTCTTCATGGACTAATCCTCTTGAGGGCCATAAGAAATAAAATAGATGGTCAAGCCAACGAAGTTTTAAACATGTATAGCACATCCCTCCATTGGGATGAGATCAGAGGAAACTTGATATCGCATTATTCAGATAAAAGGACAGAAACATCCCTAATTAAAGATCCTCATTGTTTAAAACAATACGGCAAACTGATTGAAAAATATTACAGCGAAATAATATAAATCCAATCAGCCTTGTCTAATAATTTATCTATCCATGAGTCCAACACTAATGTAGTTAATGCAAAGAGAAATATATTTTCTGAAATGTGCCCAAACTCATTTTTATCGGGTTTACGGGACCCCATGGGATCTACGATTAGAGCAATGAGACCAGAATCATTGCCGATTGCCCTTGACTATCCAATTTGAATAAACCCAAATATCCTCAATGAAGACCAAATTACCAATATAATCCAAATCCTAAATATCCACAAAATTTTGTAAATAATGCACCAAGCCAAGAAAATTATTACCAACCTAAATGACATTCTAATTTTTCAACCAGATCTTACTATGTTAAAAACAGTAATTTTGAGCCAAATTCAAACAATCAGAATCGTAATTTGTTACCCCAAAATTCCCAAGTACACCGCGAGAATTTTTCAAATTTTAAACCCAGTCAACGCTTCGATAACTTTTTGAGACAAACAAATTGGAGGCAATCACAGCCTCCACCAGAACCTGTGGAGTGGATTTTTGAAATTTGAAAAAGGCACAACCAAATTTAAAACTAGCCCAAGCACTCAATTTAGTAGGATAATAACAAGGAATGAAATGACTATTATTAACGAATTTAGAAGTCTTCGAAATGAAAGCTCTATCCCATGTCTTGACCACGCTAACAAGATAAACCTGGACCAATATGAAAATTACAATATTGACGATAATCAGGATTTTTTACAGTCAGCAAACAAACAGGATATATAGACTGCAATAAACATGGTAGTATTTTACCCTATATCAGTATAAGCTCTCCATTTCGCAGACAATTAAGATTCCTAATAGATACCGGAACTTCTTCTTCATTTATAAACCCGGAATTTATAAATCCCTTAGATATCAAGAAATGTATTCCAATAACTATATCTACCATCTTACATAAATATATAATTGACAAGCAAGTGACATTACCTATCTTCAAAGAAATTAGGAAAATAGGAACTCTTACATTTTTAGTTTTTAAATTCCATGATTGTTTTGACGGACTGTTAGGCTTAGATTTTCTGACAAAAATTAAAGCTAAAATTGATCTTGAAAATAAAATACTAATTACAAATAATATTACAATACCATAATTTTCCTCTGATAAATTCACAATAGAGGCAAATTCGAAACAAATCGTAAAACTGCCAGTGTATTCTAAGGAAGGAGATATTATGATAAATGCAATAACTTTGGACAACGGCTTATTTATTTCTCAAGGCATATACATACTTTGCGAAAAACTGATTTAGTACAATAGAAGTATAACTTTAATATGCAATGCAAATCAAACAGTGAAAGAATTGCAAATTTATCTGACTTACTCCGAATGAAACATCTGAATGGCGAAGAAAAGCATAAACTTTTGAAACTATGTACTAAATATAGGGATATCTTTTATAGAGAGGATGAAAAGTTGACATTTGCAAATGAAATAAAACACAGAATTAGGACGACGGACGATATTCCTATTCATACAAGGTCTTACAGGTATCCTTTCGTTTACAAAGAGGAAGTTCGGAGACAGATATCAGAGATGTTGGAGCAAGGGATTATTAGGCCGAGCTTTTCCCCATGGACCTCTCCAGTATGGATTGTTCAAAAAAAGAAGGACGCATCGGGGAAGACGAAATGGAGACTGGTCATTGACTATAGGAAGTTGAAAGAGAAAACCGTCTCGGACAGGTACCCACTCCCGAACACATCTGAGATCTTGGATAAACTGGGCAAATGCCTTTACTTTTCGACTTTGGACTTAGCAAGTGGCTTTCATCAAATTGAAATGGATCCACGGAACATATCAAAAACAGCCTTTACTGTGGAAGGGGTCACTACGAATATGTAAGAATTCCTTTTGGCTTCAAAAACGCATCCTCAACTTTCCAGAAGGTTATGGATAATGTCCTAAAGGATTTGGTTGGAAAAATCTGTCTAGTGTATTTAGATGACATTATTATATTTTCGACGTCCCGCCAGGAACATATTGAGAATCTAAAAAAAGTCTTTCTAAAGTTAAGATGTTCAAATTTTAAGGTCCAGATGGACAAATCAGAGTTTATGCGAAAAGAAATTGCTTTTTTAGGACACGTAGTTACGACGGAAGGCATAAACCCGGCTCCGACAAAAATAGAAGCTATCTGGAAATTTCCAATACCACGAACTAATCGTGAAATAAAATCGTTCATAGGCCTACTTAGTTATTATAGGAAGTTTATCCCGAACCTGGCAAGACTTCCAAAACCAATGACAGAATGCTTAAAAAAGGGCAGAAGCTTAACATTAAACGCCAGATATCTAGAAGCTTTCGAAACGATCCATTACTGCAATACCCCGATTTCACAAAGCTATTTTTACTCACAATAGACGCAAGTAACATTGCGCTTGGAGCAGTCCTTTTTTAAGGTCACAAAGGTAGTGACAAACCTATTTGCTTCGCAAGAAGGACTCTTTCTGAGAGTGAGATTAACTATTCCACTATTGAGAAAGAGCTTTTAGCCATAGTGTGAGCAACCAAATATTTCCGCCCATATATCTTCGGTCGTAAATTTAAAATAATTACTGACCACAGACCACTTACATGGCTAATGAGCCTCAAGGAGCCCAATTCGAAATTAGTGAGATGGCGCCTGAAGTTGGAAAAGTATGACTACGAGATCGTATACAAACAAGGAAAATTGAACAATAACGCAGATGCATTGAGCAGGATAAAATTAGACCATGATAAAACCGCTGATATAAATTTGTGTGAGTCGGAAGAACTGTCTACAATACATTCATGTAAGGAAAATATGAATGATGGCATACCAATTTCAGAAGAACCTTTAAATGAATTCAACTTGCAACTTTTATTAGAAATTAGCTGGCCCCGCAGCCGTTGCCCTGCGTGAAATAATGTATTTTGAAATTAAAAGAAAGTTAAATTCATCATTTAATTTTAAGTGTTTTTTTTTTTTTTAAATGTAACGCAGCTTTATAAACAACATTTTTGGGTTTCTGTTCCGGTGTACAGAAAAGATGGTTTTCCAACTCGTGAGACGCCAAGACCGTGTGAAAAACATAGGATTTCCAAATTTATGCCTCACACCATGCGACTATCTTAAGGTCCTGTTGATTGTCATCTCAAATGCAATTTTCACTGGAAACGGAATACGTTTAAACTGAAATGGCAAATCGATAGAACTCAAAGGAATTCGAAGAATCAAGCATTCTGCTCCTTGTATTCTATAGGTGCGTCACAATCAGTCAGGTTCCATTACACAGTTTCGGCGCATGAAGATTGCGAAACATAATAACGACAGATCCAACTTTGAGACGAAAATGGTGCAGTGATATACCAAGCCTCTCCAAAGAATTTAGAAATTCCCATTGTCAAGACGAACCATCGATTTGTATGAGCGCAAGTCTCCCGGAATTTGACTTTGAATCTTCCGGTTTAAGTCAACAATATTGGTATTTTTGGCAGTTAACATTGCGCGTATACTTAAGGAATCGTAGTTACGATAATTTGGCCAATGTCCGAACATTCGTGATGAGTTCATATTTCGTGAACTGATAAACGGCAGATGGAATTGATATCAAACCACCGGAAGTATCAACCGGAACGATCAACGATGTAAAAAGTCTTCGGCAATTTTTCTTTTTGCTCGTATCACATAATAGACGCGGATTTGAAGGCTGATATGTCGAAATGATTATCGTCAATATCGACAATTGTAATTGCTGGCTTGCTTCTCAAAAATTTGCACACATCGTACCATTCACAGTACGCAAAGACTCAAATGAAGTTGAACCGCGAACATTTATTAATAGCAACCGAAGGTTGAAACAATCGTCGTTTTGCCGGTGGATTTTGTAAATTCGTCCTGGTTGGCCTTGTTTTCTGCGTAATTATTTCTTCAACGATGCATTCCATGTATAATATCAAGGTATTTCCAAGTATCCTCGCAAACGTATCTCTGACGAAAGTTGAGCAAAACTCGTAAATGTTAATTTTGTTGCTGGCGGTGTTTCCACTGGCTGTACTGTATTCCCTGGGTTGAAATACACACTTTGGCCTTCTCCAAATTAACTCTGAAACGCACAACAGCCGGAAAACGTTAATGAATAGCAGCAGTAAATGTCCTACAAAGCGCTTTATTGCAGTTTATGTATCAACCGTATCGTTCAAGCTCAATAACCCTCATGTTGCTTCCTATGATGACGTACTTTCAAACGTTTTTTATCGATTACACCAAACTGCAATACTAAACACTGATATGAGTTTTGAATATGAATAAGACAATAATGGTGAATATAGTATGATCCATGTGTTGTCTACTTCGATATTCACTCTTCTAAATTGAATTGTGGTGTCCGCAAAGTCCATGAACCATATTGGTTTTCATCACTTCGTATAATACTGCACCTTTCTCTGCATCAGGAATTTCCCCGTGACTGAATGACTTCATCAATTTGATCTGGTGTAACCACCATCCCAAGAAAAATGTGTGCGTGCGGCAAACCTCTCTTTTGCCACACAACAGAGTACATCTAGTATCTAACAGCGCCATATATACTTTGGCTCATCGGGACGATCGCTTGCTGATCGAACGCGATCCATAATACCGCACGTATGTCATCGCATCCTGGGAGTATTCGGTTATGTGCCTTGGGCTGAAAATCTATCTTGATGCCAAAAAGAACGCCGACCGATATTAGCGCGACCTCTTCGTGGCATCGTAACAAAGTTCAATGTGTAATTGATTACTTTGTGTGCAACACACATAACGTTTTCACTGAATGATTTTCAAAAAAATTTTGACGCAAACGACAAATTTGAAAGATCCAAATACTTGAAAAACAAAACAAAAAATTAAAAAAAAAATTTGTATGGAAAAAATTAACTTTTTGGAAATTTCCAATTTTCCGACTTTTCCTCACGAAAAGCATACAGCTTTTTTATTTCTAAACCTTCCTGGATCCACAGCGAACAACCTCTTAAGATTTCATCAATATTGGTTCAGCCGTTCTCTTAGCGTTACTAACGAATAAACATTCATTCGTTTGTATGGGAAAAAGAAAAGGGCTGTTTTTGGGGGTTTTCCGGCAATTATTCTAAATTTTTTCTCCGCAGAAACCATCTCTGAACCTCAACGAACGTTTTAAAAACAGAATTATCAAATTTGGTTCAGTCGTATGAAAGTTATAAGCGTACATACATTTTGACGATTCATTTTTATATACATATGTACTAGCTGACCCCCGCAGCGTTGTCCTGCGTGAAATTATGTATTTTAAAATGAAAAGAAAGTTAAATTCATCATTTAATTTTTGGTGTTTTTTTTTTTTAGTTTTCAATGTAACACAGCTTTATGAACAACATTTTTGGGTTTCTGTTCCGTTGTACAGAAGAGACGGTTTTCCAACTCGTGTGCACGCCAAGGCCGTGTGAAAAACATAGGATTTCCAAATTTATGCCTCACACCATGCGACTATCTTAAGGTCCTGTTGATTGTCATCTCAAATGCAATTTTAACTGGAAACGGAATACGTTTGAACTGAAATGGGAAATCGTTAGAACTCATAGGAACTCGTAGAATCAAGCATTCTCCCTCTTGTATTCGACAGGTGCGTCACTACACAGTTGCGGCGCATGAAGATTGCGAATCATAATAACGACAGATCCAACTTTGAGACGCAAATGATGCGGTGGCATACCCAGCCTGTCCAAAGAGTTTAGAAATACCACTGGATAATTCACGGCGTCGTCTTCATTGTCAAGACGATCGATCGATTTATATGAGCGCAAGTTTCCCGGAACTTGACTTTGAAACTTCAAGTTTAAGTCAACAACATCAGTATTTTTGGCAGGTAACATTGCGAGTGCACTTCAGTAATCGTAGTTACGATAATTTGGTCAATATCCGAACATTTGTGATGAGTTCATCTTTCGTGAATTGATAAAGGGAAGGTTGAATTGATATCGAACCACCGGAAGTATCAACCAAAATTGTACCATTTCCAATTTTTAGCGACGACGATGTAAACTGTCTTCGGCAATTTCATTTTTGTTCGTATCGCATAATAGACGCGGATTTGAAGGCTGATATGTCGAAATGATTATCGCGAAAAGTGTGCGAACTTCATTTTCATTCCAGTGATTAACGTGTTCCAGGAATTTTAATTGCTGGCTTACTTCTCCAAAACTTGCACACATCGAACCATTCACAGCACGCAATGACTCAAATAAAGTTGAACCGCGTACATTAATCAATGGCAACTGAAGGTAGAAACAATCGTCGTTTTTCGGGTGGATTGTATAAATTCGTCCTAATCCATTAGTTGATAAGACACGTGGATGTCAATCTACTGATTGGCCTTGCTTTTTGCGTAACTATTTCTTCGACGATGCATTCCATGCATAATATCAAGGTATTTCCGAATATAGCAATGTTCTCACAAACAAATGACTGACGAAAGTTGAGAAAAAACTCGTCAATGTTAATTTTGTTGCTGGCGATGTTTCCACTGGCTATACTGTATTCTCTGGGTTGAAATACACTCTTTCGCCATTCTCCAAGTTAACGCGAAACGCACAACAGTCGGAAAACGTTCATGAATTGCAAAAGTAAATATCCGTCGAAGCGCTTTATTGCAGTTCACGTATCGACCGTATCGTTTAAGACCAATAACCGCCATGTTGCTTCCTTTGGTGACCTACTTTCAAACGTATTTTATCGATTTCACCAAACTGCAATACTAAACACTGATATGAGTTTGGAATATGAATTAAACAATAATGGTGAATATAGTACGATCCATGTGTTCGATATTCACTTTTTTAAGTTGAATGCTGAATGTTCTAACGTTGTAGTCTGGTGAGCGATGCCGATAGAGTTGATATCCATCATTTCCAGTTTGTGTTTCCGAAAGTAAAGCACATGGATAGTGTTTCGTGCACTTATTGAGAGACATACAAACCGAAAAGGGATTGTAGTGTCCGCAGTCCATGCACCATATTGGTTTCCACCACTTCATATAATCTGGATCTTTCTCTACATCAGGAATTTCCGGAGAAATGATTTTATCAATTTGATCTGGTGTAACCATCATCCAAAGAAGAATGTGTGCGTGCGGAAAACCTCAATTTTGCCACTCAACAGAGTACATCTAGCATCCAACAGCACCACATATACGTTGATTCAAGATAAAGTCAATCAAACATCGTGACGATCGCTTGCTGATTAACCGCGATCCATAATTCCGCACGTATGTCGCCGCATCTTGGGAGAACTTCTAGCCTTCCCTTGCCTTGGGCTGCCATACTTTGATGGCAAAAAGAACACCGACCGACATTAGGGTGACCTCTTGGTGGCTTTATAACAAATTTCAATCTACAATTGACCTCTTTGTGTGAACACACGTAAAGTTTTCACTGAATAATTTTCAATAATTTTTCTTTTGAATAGCCGGAATAAAAAAGCAAGCGACCGAAATTGTACTATTCAAATAATTTACAAATCAAAATATTGAAAAACAAAACAAACAAAAATTGAAAAAAAAATGTTTATGGAAAAAAGTTACTTTTTGCAATTATCCAATTTGATGACTTTTCATGAAAAGTAAAAGATATTTTTATTTCTAAACCTTCCTTGATCCACAACGAACAACCTCTTAAAATTTCATCAATATTGGTTCAGCCGTTCTCTTAGCGTTACTAATGAACAAACATTCATTCGTTTGTATGAGAAAAAGAAAAGGGCTGTTTTTAGCGGGTTTCCGGCAATTATTCGAAATTTCTCCTCCGCAGAAACCATCTCTGAACCTCAACGAACATATTAAAAAAAGAAGTATCAAATTTGGTTCAGTGGTATGAAAGTTATGAGCGTACATACATTTTGACGATTCATTTTTATTTATATAAGATATCTGACAAAAAACCCAGTATGACTGTTGAAACCATCTTTAGAAACAAACAACGTAGAACTATAAGAGAAAACGAATTTTCTCAAGACACAATAGTTCAGATTTTCAAAAAATGTATATCCTCATTTAAATTAACTGCCATCCTTTCCGATGAACCAACTTTCAGGACTATTCAACTGATATACTCAAAATACTTTTCAAAGGGAAAACAATTTCGTATCGTCCGATGCACTAAAATCCTATGAGATGAACTGACACTGATAAACAAGTTGAACTAATTCGTACCTGTCATGAAAATAGGAACCATAGAGGAATTACCGAAATTTATGAATACTTAAAGAGACAATATTATTTTCCCCTTATGCAATCTATAATAAATAAAACTTTAAATAATTGTGAAATCTATATGAATAAAAATGAATCGCCAAAATGTATGTCCGCTCATAACTTTCGTACGACTGAACTAAATTTGATAATTGTTTTTTTAATGTGTTCGTTGTGGATCGGGGAAGGTTTAGAAATAAAAATACCTTATACTTTTAACTAGGAAAAGTCGGAAAATTGGACAATTCCAAAAAATAACTTCTTTTCATATTTTTTTTTTTCAATTTTTGTTTGTTTTGTTTTTCATTATTTTGATTTGTAAATTATTTGAATCGTTCAATTTCGGTCGCTTGCTTTTTTAATCCAGCTATTCAAAAGAAAAATTTTTGAAAATTATTGAGTGAAAACTTTATGCGTGTTACACATAAAAAGATCAATTACAGATTGAAATTTGTTACGAAGCCAAGAAGAGGTCGCGCTAATATCGGTCGGCGTTCCGTTTGGCATCAATTTATGGCAGCCTAAGGCAAGGAAATGCAGGAAGTACTCCCAGGATGCGATGACATATAGTACGTGCTGAATTATGGACCGCTCGCTGAGTAGCTACGTCACGATGTCACAACACGACTTTTCAATCAACAGTTACAATGTTTGATGGACTTTATCTTGAATCAACGTGCTGTTATGATGCTGGATGTACTCTGTTGAGGGGCAAAAAAGAGGTTTGCCGCTTCTTATTTGTTGGATGGTGGTTACATTAGATTAAATTGATGCAATCATTTTTGCGGAAACTCCTGATCCAGAGATAGATCCAGAATTATACGAAGTGGTAAAAACCAAAATGGTTCATGAACATTTTGAACACTACAATTCTTCTTCGGTTTTTATGTCTGACAATAAATGCACGAAACACTATCCACGTGCATTTCTTTAGGAAACGCAAACAGGAAATGATGGATATCCACTGTATCGGCGTCGCTCACCAGACGACAATGGCAGAACATCCAGAATTATACGAAGTGGTAAAAACCAAAATGGTTCATGAGCATTGTGAACACTACAATTCTTCTTCGGTTTTTATGTCTGACAATAAATGCACGAAACACTATCTACGTGCATTTCTTTAGGAAACGCAAACAGGAAATGATGGATATCCACTGTATCGGCGTCGCTCACCAGACGACAATGGCAGAACATTTAGCATTCAATTAAGAGGAGTGAATATCCAAGTTGACAACACATGGATCGTACTATATTAACCACTGTTGTCTAATTCACATTCAAAACTTAAGTATTACAGTTTGGTGAAATCACTGAAATAAGTTTGCAAATACATCACCAAAAAAACAACATTGCGATTATTGGCCGATGAAATCAGTAAGTATCAAATGGGTCGATACGTGAACTGCAATAAAGCGCTTTGTAGGATATTTACTTTTGCATTTCATGAAAGTTTTCCACCAATGGTGCGCCTCGCGGTTCAACTACATTTAAGTCATTGCGTACTGTGAATGGTTGAGTTTTTGCAAGCCAGCAAGTACAATTACTGGAAAAGAATAATAACTGGAATCAAATGATGGACGATACGATAGCTGCTCCTCATGCCATTGAAGTTCGCATACTTTTCGCGAAGATCATTTCAACATGCCATCCTTCAAATTCGCGTCAATTAAGGGATACGAAAAAAATGATATTGTCGATGACATTTTACATTGTATTCGCTAATGATTGAAAATGGGTAAATTTCGATTGATACTTCCATTGGTTTGATATAAATTTTTCCTGCCTATTGTTAAATCACTTCAACGAAAGAAGAACTCATCACGTTTATCCCAACAATGGCAATTTGTCATAACTGCGATTGCTTGAGAGCCCGCGCAATTTTAGTTGCCAAAAATACCGATTTTAATGACTTAAACTGGAAGATTCAAAGTCAAATTCAGAAGGGTTTGCGCTCATACAAATCCATCTACCGTCTTGACAATGAAGACAAAGCCGTGAATTATCCAGTGGAATTTCTAAATTCTTTGGATAGGCTTGGTACGCCGCAGCATAATTTGCATATCAAAGTTAGATCTGTCATTAGTATGTTTCACAATTTTCATTTATTCACCGAAACTGTGTAAAGAACCCCAATAATTGGGACGCAGTTGCCGAATATAAGGGGACAGTAATTTCATTTCAAACATATTCCGTTTCCAGAGAAAATTGCATTTGCGATGGCAATCAACAGGACAAAAGGATAGATAGATAGATGTGTGGCATAAATCTAGAAAAACCATGTTTTTCAAACGACCAGATATACGTGGCGTGTTCACGAGTTGGAAACCCATCTTCTTTGTATATTTACACAACAGAACAGAAAACAAAAAAATTTGTTTATCAAGCTACGCTCCATTAAAAGAAATAAGATTTTCAACACAATATAAATTCAACTTTATTTTCATTTCAAAACACAATCAGCAGGGCAAGGGTCATTCTAAACTCAAATACGACAGGCACCCACCAAAATTAAAATTCCAAGTTACAGAAACACCAAACGAACCTCTTCAAATTTTGCACATTGACATATGTATATCCTATAAATAGTAAATGTATTTTGACCATCATCGATATATTTTCTAAATATACGACAGGCTATACATTACCATCAAGAACAAGCGTTTGTGTGCACAAAGCAAAACATTTATGAACCTTGCGGGAATACCTAAGAAAATGTGGGTTTCATTGAAATCAGTACCAAATTTACATAACTTTAAAGATATTTTTTACTTCACTGACATCATTTAACAACCAGAAATTCCAAGAACGATATTCCCGAATTAATCACGTAAAAGAATTAGATTCACAAGAAATTAGAGTTAAGAAAGTTGAAAGCTAAATTAAAAAATATTAGTCGTCTTAATAAATTTGGGAAACCTCGAGAGTGTAGGAACAAAGAAGAGGATATGTATAGAAAAGAATGTAGGAGAAACAAAATTACTGCACGATAAAAAAAATTGAAGATTTTTACAAATCAAAGCAAAAAATAAAATTTAAATAGCAAATAATAAACAATTATTACCTTTAGAATACTTTCAAAACATAAAGTATCAAAAGATAACGACGTTACTTTACAAACTACTAAAGACAAAAAACTACACAAACTAAAAATTAAACTGAGACCACGAAAATAATAAACAATTATTTACCTTTAGAATAGCCTTTGCTTATGGGCAAGTCTTGGAAATACAATATTTTGACAAAGACCAGAATATGATAGCCCTGATGATTGGACACGCGAGAACGATTGACGTAGACAAATTTGAAAAAAAAAATAGCCTTCTAAAAGATGCTGCTAAAATTTGTAAGCTGAAACTTAAGGGACTCGAAAACAAACTACAGACATTAAACCCATATAAACGTACAAAACTAGGACTATTCAACGACTTAGGCTCTGTAATAAAATATGTAACTGGGAACATGGACGCAAATGACACTATGACTATAAATAAACAAATACAAGAACTCCAGGACACAACAACATTAAATCCAAAAATAATAGAGGAAAATCAAAAAAGTTTGAATATACAAATGATACAGAGGTTTGAAAATTTGACAGAGCATATAAATTACAATCAGTTTTTAGAAAAACTCTTAGCAAAAACAACTAATCATATTCTAAAAGAAGACAATGCGCTATTAGAAATTGAATACTCAGCTTGATTATAATATAGATTTATTATTGAACCATATTTCTGACATAATAGAAGCTGTAATGCTCGCAAAGCTTTTTATGGTATCAAAGTTGATTCTTCATCCAGATGAATTGGATGAAATAAGACACCATTTTAAATATTTCGGACGGACACCTTTACGAACTTCTGGAACTCCAAGCATATTATAATAATAGTAACCTTATTTTTAATACAAAACTACCAAATTTGGCTAAAAGTACGAATTCGCTTTTCCATCTCCTTCCTCTTTCTATGAATAATACGAAAGTAATTAAAACAAAACCATACGTAAGTTACAAAAATTGAGAACGTGTGTTACTGCAAAAGGTCAAATGACTTCGAAAGCACCAATAATTCAACTTGTATCGGTAGAATCTTAAATAATAATACACCAATATGTCCTGTGAACGATGTGGGGCCCAAATCGAATATATTCCAACCGGAAGATAATTATATAATGGTTATAAAGACAACCCTTCAGTTCATTGGGACACAATCTTCGTAGCACCAGCAAATCTAAAGGAAGTGCAAATAAAAACAGTAACGGAGACTTTAAGCCTAGAGAAAAGCAAAGATTACAGTTTCATCAACAAAAATGATATTATGAAATTAAGAAAGGATGCAATTCAAAGAAGAAACATATTAACGATAACAACATTGATACTCATCACCTTAACTAACGGGTGATTTTTTTGAGGTTAGGATTTTCATGCAGTAGTATTTGACAGATCACGTGGGATGTCAGACATGGTGTCAAAGAGAAAGATGCTCAGTATGCTTTGACATTTCATCATGAATAGACTTACTAACGAGCAACGCTTGCAAATCATTGAATTTTATTACCAAAATCAGTGTTCGGTTCGAAATGTGTTTCGCGTCCGTGTCCGATGAGCGATGAGGCTATTTATGGAATTGAATGCTCACATGATTATAATAAGCATTAATATTGACCGACACTTTGACGTGAATGAAGCAATTCCAGAAGCTTTTTTGTATCAAGAACTGCCCAATGATTCGGAAAATAGACACCTGTTTGGTCCCTGTTATGAATGAAGTGAACAACCTATTTTTAATACAAAGACTGCTGTTGGCAAAAGTACGGAATGCTCGACTCCTAATCGTTCGTATGCTAAACAAATTTTGTGTTGCCAAAAATGGAATGAACTGAACTTGGTTGACATGTGGTTTCCCAACGAAGAATTAGAAAGTTAAAAACACAAGCTCCTTCAGATGCATTTGGGGACACAATCTTCGAGACCAGACAAACTCAAAAAGGACCCTAAGTTGGCCACCAAGATCATCGATTAACGCCTTTAAATTTTGGGGGTGCAATAATCAAGAAAAACAGCAACTATTCCACTTTGGAAGACAACATTTGAAGAAATTCGCTAGCGAAACTCGAAAAAGCCCAAAATTGACTTTCCAATGACCACCTAAGACCACGGTCACATTAAATGAATATCTTAAAAGAAATGCATGAAACTAATTCAAAGAAGAAACAAATTTACGTTAAAAATTATACTCAAAACACCTTATCACTAGTGTAACTCTGTTATGGAAAACCAAAAAAAAAAACCACTGAAACCGCTCTGTCCCCACCAACTTCGTTGTGGCCATCGCCCTACTCTAAGGGGGGAGGAGTTACATCGTCACATCAACCCCCACCAAAACCCAGAAGACACCAATAAAACAATAACAACAAACCATTAAATTTATTTTCTTATTGTACTTTATTATTTTTATTGACTCATCAAATTTAAAACATTGCAACAATTGTAATTACTACTTACTTCCTGTTTACCAACTTTTATACAATTATTATTGTTTTATTTTTACTGTATTTTTCTTTCAGGTAAAATTAAACTAAAAATAAAGATTATTATTGGTGTAACCTTCAGGGAGATAAGGTGTTTTATTTAACGAAGGAACGTAGTAACATAACTCCCGCTTTAGTTTTTAGTGAGTTTTTTGTTAGTTTGTTTCAATTTGTTTCGCACCCGTTTATTATAATTTATTTTCACAGTTAATATGTATGTATGAGTATCTTGTACTCTGTATTTTTCGTTTTTTTTTTTTAGGTGCCTTTCAAAGAGGCCGTTTGTTTATTTGTGTTCTTTTGGTCACCCTGATATCGGTGATATACTCACTTGCACCTGGAATGTGCGATTCGCAAAATTTTGTTGAAATAAAGAAAAAGAAGTATTTCACTTTCAAATTATTATTCACACAAAATGTTCGTCTTCTTTATACAAAATGTTATTAGTACTTTGGTTTCACTTAACAATTTTGAACTAATGGTATGCAGCGTTGCTTCGACGGACGTACCGGGGGGTCACGAGTAAAACGAAAAAAAGTCATCATTCCGATTTGACCAATCCTTTTGTATAGGTTGTGGGTGATGAAAAAGCGAAGTGTTGGTGTGTAGTGTGGTTGGTATGATGTGTAGATGTGGTTGTGTGGATGCCATGTTGTGTTGCATTGGGTTGTATGACCTTTTGGTATGTTGTGCGTGGATTTTGTGCGATGAGTGCTGCGAGAATGATACGTGCGGCATAGCAAAATATTGCAAAACCAAATGTCTCAGAAACATTCTTTATGTATTAAATAACCACTATATAGTAATTTTTATTCTTACTAAATGTTGGGTGTTTTAAGTTAAATGCCCAAAAATTATTATTTCGTCCAATCTGGCCATAATGGAAAATGTTATAAAAAAAACGCTAGTTATGAAGCGCTATCACACTGGAATAAGTTGGACATCCCTTTATTCCTGCTCTTATGTTATAATGCGCAAAGCGGTGAAGTCGGCCCGAAACCACACGTTCACATATATATGTATTTATATGAGCATTTAAAATTACACTTTAGGTTTTTTTTCTTGCTCTTGCAAGATTGCACGATGACACAAAATACAAAAATCCTATGCCGAAATATTCAAGGCAAAGAGAGCGCTCATTTCAGAATCTAGTGATATATGAACGGATGATTCGGTCAATTTATTGAGAATGACTATTGTGAATTGGCCCATATTCTGTATTCATTCTGAACAAAAAACTCTAACAAAACTTTATAATTTTAGTAGAAATTAGAAAATCTATTTAAAACTTCCTCAACAATTTAACGGCATAATTTATCTTTATGTGAAATGACAGCTAAAACAGGCCTGCAGTTATATTTTGACGTGTCATTGCACGAAAATAAACATGGGGTTTAGTCTGACATATTTTACATCCAATGCAAATAATTTTCTGCGTGTGTTTGTTCTTGTGCCGTTGCACCAAGAGGAAAATTCTGCAATTCGTGCACCGTGCAAAGGTTTTGCAAGAGCAAGAGAATACCCCTTTCATTTTGCAATATATGTATATATAAATCAAGTAGCAATGAAGACATGGGATCAAAACTTTCCACAGAGCTTTCTAAATGTGCGATTATATTATATCTATGGTATTTCTATCTCAACAAGGTTAAAGCTTAGTATCGAGCTCTCAAGAAATTAAAAACTTCACATAAAAAACGTTTAAGAAATTGTGAAGAAAATAAATTTTGTTGTGCTAATATGCGATCTAAAGACATCTAGTACTAATTTTTAATACAGTTTTTCAATAAAATGCGTATATTTTGCGAAGAAACATGAAATCAACAATTGTTTCTTGAAGTAAAATCAAAGAATCTTTAAATTCGTCGTATAATTAGTTAAAATCATTATTATGAAATATAGTTCGTATAATTAGTTAAAATCATTATTATGAAATATAGTTCATTTTGAAATTTTGTATAGAATTTCCCAATCTTCATTCATATTCCGAAAAATTATTAATTTTTTTTCTTGAGCAATTACTTAAGAGCTGGATACAGACCTTTGGTAATATAAAGAACCGCTAGGTGAAGAAATATATAGCATAATTAATTGCATATAATACGGAATTAATAGCAGTAACAATAACATTGGGCTGGTACTGAAATTGTGTCTAAATTTACACTTTGCCTGAATTTCGATTTGCATGAATACTTTTATTTATTCGTTTCGCCTATTTTGCAGGGCATGTTTGAGTAATGTGATACAACAGTTAATATTATTTTATACTATTTAAATCGCGTATATTCTATTCATATTTCATTTTTTACAGGTATCGTAAAGCCAACTGTAAGTGTGAGGAAATATCTGCATCACATATCGAATAACTTACGGTCAAATGATCATACCATTTTGAAATGTCCTGATAAAAGCGAATCAACATACCAGTTTATAAAACTCAACAAAACTAGGAATATTACCAATCAAAGTAATTTGGACCCTGGATTTTCTAATAATAATATGAATGAATATTTAGAAATCCACAGCTGGATAAATTCGATTGCAGGACACGCATTTACAATATTAAGAGAAACATTGTTTTAATTAAACGTGTATTTCATATTATATGTACAAGTATATTCTATCTAGCTCAGTCCCCAGCTTTGGCAGGAAAAAAATTAAAAAATTTAAATTGAAGTTACATGAATCGTATAAAGTATATTTATTCGTCTTTAATTTGAAATTATTTATATATTATTAAATATGAGTTATTCAAATACTTGGATATATGTCTAATATAAATATGCAAAAGGGGTAATGAGACCTAAATAAATATTTTTCCAAATTATTTTAGAACAAAAAAATAAGATTTAAACTGTAAATAATACACTCACTTAGTCGCAATTAGCATTTTCCGTAAATATTAATATTTTATATATATCATTATTTTGACCAATAAATTAAATTTCTGGATGTTGATGATAACAGTTGATTTATACTTAAAATTGCATTCAATTTGCAGTTTCTAAAGTTTGTGTATTTTTGAGTCCGGTATTATAAACAATCCGTGTTTTGTAGACGATTTTCCTAAATATTTACAAAACCTTTCTATAAATACAATTTTGTTATATTTTGTACTATATTGCTAAATGTTATAATCCTTCTCCTGTCGCACTCCAATCATCGCATCAACCATACATGGATACCACCCATTATCAACAAAAGGGATCGTTGTCTCTCCACGGATCTTTGTTTTTTTTTTTTTGGATATCAAAAGCTACGCTTTATTTCGATCAGCAGCGTCTCTTTGTCGCTGGCACCGAGTACATAAATAAATTAATTGAAGTTTCCACGGTGTTATGCGAAGGAAATTTCGCAATATTTCAAAAAGTTGAAAGTTTCGATTTTTAGAACAACACATTATTGTGAGAAGGGAGGTCACTAACATTTGAATAAAAAAACCAATACAATTTGAAACCTTTACTTCCAAAACCAAAAGGTCGAATAGGAATTCCCAATGTGGTGAGTGTGGGTAAGTAGATAAGCATTTATATTTTGAGCCTTAAAGAAAGGCACTATTACAAAATTAACAGAACAGTACCACATTTCAAGCATACATTCTCTTGTATGTGTATAACAAAATTGAAAAAATGCACATAGCAACAAAAGTGCAGTACCAAAAAAAAAAACAAAATGTCAAATATGTATGGGGTATTCCATACCAAATCGACCACTTTTGAACCCGACCCCTTTAGATTTTGCTGAAACTTATCCATACTTTTCTACCCTTTGAAAAACTTTTTTGAGAATTTTTTCAAAATTTTTTTGTCCAACTTCAAAAAAGTTATGAATTTTGAGAGCTGCCACCGCCACGATGACACAATCACCAGGATGAGCAAAACAACCCCGAATGTGTTGAGGCTGATCGACTTCGATGGGGCTCGAAAACGCACGTCTACAAACAGAAGGAACATTCGACGTCGAAAAGTTCAGACAACAGACAGACGAACGATTTTTTACTCGACTTACACTCCTACTCTCTGAGAGCACTTGTCAGCAATATAGCAACATTAAACTAATTGTAAGACGATAGATTCCAAAACTGAAGAGAGAAGCGAGACGCAATTCCAAACAAAACAAGAAAGATCGAAATGAGTAAGCACGAAGAGCTTGGCAAGCTGGCCAACAGAGTTAATCTTCGAAAAAGCTACGAAAAGATGCGGTGGCTAACATAAAGTTTTAACACCGGAACATTCTCTTGTAGAACCCCCAGACGTGCTCTAGTAACCGAAACCCAAAGCATATGAAAAATATATATGTCCAGCCTGCTGAATGACAGTGAAAGCATAACAACAGGAGAAAACGAACCCGATTCCTCAATCGATGACGATGGAGCAGATGTTCCATTGCCCAACCATGAAGAAGACCGAGCAGCAATTAACCGTGCGAAGAACAACAAAGCGGTGGAGACCCATGGATTGCCGGCCGAGCTATTCAAACACGACGGTGAAGAACTGAAAAGGAGAAAGTATCAGCTTCTTCGTAAAATATGATTGGACGAGAGCTTTCCCGATGATTGGAATTTAAGTAAGCCCTGTCCAGAAACGGAGACCCCACGATCTGCGCCTACTTCCGTGGGACTAGCCTTCTCAACTTCGCATATAAAGTTCTACCGAGCGTATTGTATGAAAGTTTAAAGCCCGACGTCAGTAGCTTAGACCTGGCAAATCAACAACTGAATAAATCTTCACCATTCGCCAAATCTTGGAAAAAAAAACTCGTGAAAAAATAATCTACACGTACCACTTTTCCGTGAATTTTATAGCTGCTTTCGACAGCACGAAAAGGAGCTGCCTTTATACCGCGATGTCTGAATTATCCTCGCAAAACTAATACGGCTGTGTAAACTGACGTTGAGCAATACCAGAAGCTCTGGCAGAATAGGGAAGGACTTCGAACCGTTCAATACCAAACGATGTTTCAGACAAGGCGTATGACTTATTCAATCTACTCCTAGAGAAAATAATTCGAGCTGCAAAACTAAACAGAGAAGATACAATCTTCTTTAAGAGTGGACAGCTGCTAGCGTACGCCGATGATATTGATATCATTGGCCTCAACAGCCGCGCCATTAGTTCTGCTTCTTCCAAAATGGATAAAGAAGCGAAGCAAATTGGTCTGGTGGTGAACAAGGGCAACATGAAATATCTCCTGTCGTCAAACAAACAGTCGTCGCACTCGCGACTAGGCTCCCACTTCACTGTTGACAGTCATAACTTTGAAGTCGTAGAAAATTTTGTCTATCTTGGAACCGGTAGTAACATCAACAACAAGGTCAGCCTCGAAATCCAACGCAGAATAACTCTCGCCAACAGGTGCTACTTCGGACTGCGTAGGCAATTGAAATGTAAAGTCCTCACTCGACGAAAAAAACTCTATATGTCACTCATTATTCCCGTCCTGCTATAGGCATGGACGATGACAACATCCGATGAATCGAGGTAACGAGTTTTCGAGAGAAAAGTTCTGCGAAATATTTATGGTCCTTTGCGCATTGGCCACGGCGAATTTCACATTCGGTGGAACGTTGAGCTGTATTAGAATACGACGACATTAACGTAGTAAAGTGAATTAAAAAAAGCGGCTACGCTGGTTAGGTCCTGACGTGGACGAAATGAGCAGATGGAGAAGAATTTGGCTTCGCTTGAAATCTCCAATTGGCACCTCATTACAAAAAGAAGAAACGACTGGCGCGCTGTGGTTAACTCGGCTATAATCACGTAGGCGGTGTCTAAGCCGATAAATAACTTTTTCTTTGAGATGATATGAAAGGGTTTTATGGGTGCTGGGTTAAAAATTGGACGATGGGCGTGGGGGGAAAATCACATATTTCGGGAACCGACTGAACGGTTTCAACTAAATTTAGTACATAGTATTTTTCTCAAACCTTATGGGACAGTGTGAAAATGCGCGTAATTCTCACATAACACAATTTTATATTCTTTCACTTTCCAATACACAAAATAAGAAGTAATTAAGATATCAAGATGAAATTTTGCAAGAATAATCCTATAAAGTATTCCACCTCATGATCAAAAATTTTATAAATCCAACCATAACCGTTCAAGCCCCTAGTACCGAATTTGTGGACTCCAGTATCTAAGTATATTTGACTTTAGACCGAAATTGTCGATCAATGTATGGGACATACAATTGAAATTCGAAGAGAACCCTTTCCTGACGATAGTAAAATGGGTTGAAGATATTCTAACATCCAGGTAACTTTAGGTCGGAAATATCGGCCGCTTCTTGAGTTATCTCACTGAAAAATTACAGAACATTCTCTAGCCATAACAGTGTATTTTTGTGCCTAAAATTATACAAGTGGGCGAAAACTTGATCTGGCGTCCATATGACTTTTACTAGCGCTTTTGGCATTATAATATTTATTAGATAAAATCGATTTGGACCAACTTCCAAATACAACGTTTAATGATTTTCTTTTTTCTAACAAATATTATCCCGTATTGCAAATATTTCTTTGGCCTTGATTCTTGAAAGTTACAAGAGTATGAAATGTTCGTTTGCACCCAAACTTAGCTTTTTCTTACTTTTTTGATGTTTTCGTCGGTGAAAAGCTTCTTTGGACGTCCAGTGCGACTAACATCTTCGGTGCTTATTCCAACACGTATAAACTTACCATGCCAATCCTTGATGGAAGGGGCAATTTTCGAGAGCCCTTCATCAAGCCAAGTTTTTTTTTCAACTGTACTTTTCCTCTTCAAATTGCAATATTTGGACCCTGGATTTTCGACTAATAATATGAATGAATATTTAGAAATCCACAGCTGGATAAATTCCATTGCAGGACACGTATTTACAATATTAAGAGAAACATTGTTTTAATTACACACGCATGTATTTCATTTTATATGTACAAGTATATTCTATCTAGCTCAGTCCTCAGCTTTGGCAGGAAAAAAATTAAAAAATTTAAATTGAAGTTACATGAATCGTATAAAGTATATTTATTCGTCTTTAATTTGAAATTATTTATATATTATTAAATATGAGTTATTCAAATACTTGGATATATGTCTAATATAAATATGCAAAAGGGGTAATGAGACCTAAATAAATATTTTTCCAAATTATTTTAGAACAAAAAGATAAGATTTAAACTGTAAATAATACACTCACTTAGTCGCAATTAGCATTGTCCGCAAAAATTAATATTTTTATATATCATTATTTTGACCAATAAATTAAATTACTGGATGTTGATGATAACAGATGATTTATTTTACACTTAAAATTGCATTCAATTTGCATTCAATTTGCAGTTTCTGAAGTTTATGTATTTTTGAATCCGGTATTATAAACAATCCGTGTTTTGTATACGATTTTCCTAAATATTTACAAAACTTTTGCTAAATGTGATAATCCTTCTCCTGTCGCACTCCAATCATCGCACCAACCATACATGGATACCAATATCGCAATATTTTATCTAACCGCGACAAGCGTGTGAACTATCAAGAGCTAACAATTTTCTATTAGTGGATTTCACCACTTTCAGCTCGGACGGAATAATTTTAACAGTTGTTTATGCGACAATTGGTCTTTCGATATTTTTAGGCCGCACATAACATCATCGCAGCACTCATCGCACACAACCCAATGGAACACAACATGTCATCCACACAACCACAGCTATACCAGAGAACATAAAACCCTGTTGGTTCTCCGCACCAACACTTCGCGTTTTTTTCACCACCCACAGCCGATACAAAAGGATTGAGCGCTTTTTTCGTTTTCTCCGTGACCTCTAAGGTTTTCGCCATCTATACTTTCGTCAACGCAACGCTGTAGAAAAGTTTAAATAATACGAATAAAACTTTGTAAACAAATTAAGTGAATCCTGTAAATATTAAAAAAAGGAAATAAAATTTATTCATTTGAAGTTAACGTACTTATTGCTTTTATTGCAAAAATTTGCGAATTACAAATTCCAGGTGCCAATGAGTATATCACCGACATCAGGGTGAACAAAAGATTTACAATTAAACAAATGGCCTTTCGAGCCTCTTTGAAAGACACCTAGAGGAAAAAAAAGAAGAAAAATTTTAAACCAAAAAAAAATAAAAATACAGAGTACAAGATACTCATACATACATAACGGGTGATTTTTTTGAGGTTAGGATTTTCATGCATTAGTATTTGACAGATTACGTGGGATTTCAGACATGGTGTCAAAGAGAAAGATGCTCAGTATGCTTTGACATTTCATCATGAATAGACTTACTAACGAGCAACGCTTGCAAATCATTGAATTTTATTACCAAAATCAGTGTTCGGTTCGAAATGTGACAAATCGACAAATTTTGTTCAGCGATGAGGCTCATTTCTGGTTGAATGGCTACGTAAATAAGCAAAATTGCCGCATTTGGGGTGAAGAGCAACCAGAAGCCGTTCAAGAACTGCCCATGCATCCCGAAAAATGCACTGTTTGGTGTGGTTTGTACGCTGGTGGAATCATTGGACCGTATTTTTTCAAAGATGCTGTTGGACGCAACGTTACGGTGAATGGCGATCGCTATCGTTCGATGCTAACAAACTTTTTGTTGCCAAAAATGGAAGAACTGAACTTGGTTGACATGTGGTTTCAACAAGATGGCGCTACATGCCACACAGCTCGCGATTCTATTGCCATTTTGAGGGAAAACTTCGGACAACAATTCATCTCAAGAAATGGACCCGTAAGTTGGCCACCAAGATCATGCGATTTAACGCCTTTAGACTATTTTTTGTGGGGCTACGTCAAGTCTAAAGTCTACAGAAATAAGCCAGCAACTATTCCAGCTTTGGAAGACAACATTTCCGAAGAAATTCGGGCTATTCCGGCCGAAATGCTCGAAAAAGTTGCCCAAAATTGGACTTTCCGAATGGACCACCTAAGACGCAGCCGCGGTCAACATTTAAATGAAATTATCTTCAAAAAGTAAATGTCATGAACCAATCTAACGTTTCAAATAAAGAACCGATGAGATTTTGCAAATTTTATGCGTTTTTTTTTTTAAAAAAGTTATCAAGCTCTTAAAAAATCACCCTTTATTAAATGAGCAAATAAATTATAATAAACGGGCGCGAAACAAATTGAAAAAAAAATCTCACTAAAAACTAAAAGCGGGCGCGATTTTATGAAAATAAAAAAGAACAAAACATTAAGCACGGGAGAGGAAACCAGCCGGAAAGCTGAGAGAAAGAATGCTAAATTTATACATACAGCAATAACGCCGGAACAAGAAGAAAAAAAAACTAAACTCAGAGAGCGAGAAGGAAGAGGAATATTCTCATAAACCATAAGTATCTCACCCTCTGAAAGACCCTTGGCGAAAATTAATGTGAGTCCAGTCCAATTTAATTTTTAAAAATTGAAGATTTTATGCACACATATATACAAATGTATGCATTTTTTTCTTTTAAGTAACAGTTAGTAATATTTCGGCATACAGTTATTTATAAAAAACCCAACTGTTCTTAATAATGTATATATATATATAATTAAAAATAATTATGCCGATATATATATATATATATACAGCCTAGGCCAAAAGTATTAGGCACCCCATTAAATTACAAGTATTCTCAAATGTCAATCAATCAAATCAAAGTTACCACTTCTTTTTGTCTTACATGGGTGTTTAACTGTTGATTAAACGAATAAACTGTGTAATATTTAAAGTCATAGCACTCTGGGTAAGATAAAACTAAAAATTGTCATTTTTAAGAAATTCATAAAATATTTTCGCATTTAAAATTTGAAAGTGAAAGTGTAAATTACATTTAGTGAAAAGTTACCAATCTTACAAAAACAGTTCATATTTACCGAAATGCCTAAAAAAAGTGAAATTAGTTACGATGATAGAGTAAGAATTCAAGTTTTAAGTGAAGAAGGTAAGTCTCAGGTTGAGATTGCCAATTTGGTGGGATGTTCGC
The DNA here is from genome assembly GCA_027475135.1 of Bactrocera correcta. NCBI lineage: Eukaryota > Metazoa > Arthropoda > Insecta > Diptera > Tephritidae > Bactrocera > Bactrocera correcta. The sequence goes on from CM050326.1 coordinate 43,948,704, forward strand.
GGTGCGCGGTCCAATGTGCTATCAGACGATTTGTGGAGACGAAATCTCACAATAATAAACCAAAAAGTGGAAGAAAGCGTCTAACCAGTAAACGAGAAGACCGAATACTTATACGCGAGTCTCTCAAGGATCGCTAAAAATCTTCTTCTGCCCTTGCAGCTGTCCTTTCGGATGAATTTTGTAAACCAGTTAGTGCTCGAACAGCTAGAAGAAGACTTCTGGAAGCAGGTTTAAAAGGATGTAAAGCCCGAAAAAAGCCGTGGCTCTCAGAAAAGAATTGGAAAACCGTTTGGAATGGGCTCGCCGATACCAACATTTCACGGAAGAAGATTGGTCGAATGTTTTGTGGTCTGATGAATCAAACTTCGAGGTAAGCTTAGTTTAGATCGTCTTAAAGAATACACAGCCATAGCTTCTTACCCTAGAGCAATTTTGAAGACATAATACAAATCTTATGAAAACATTATTTTTTCTTTTCTCTAGATATTTGGAACACCTGGTGCGACGTTCGTGAGGCGACGGGTTGGGGAAGAATATCATCCAGATTGCGTGGTACCCACTGTTAAGCATGGAGGAGGCAGTATTATGATCTGGGGCTGCATGGCTGCTTATGGTGTCGGCGAAATGTTCGTTTGCGAGGGTCGCATGGACAGTCAAAAGTACATAAATGTATTAGAAGCTGTTTTACTGCCTTCGTTAACGCGCATTTTCGGCGATACTAATTTAGACGGGGTTCAATTTCAACAAGACAATGCTCCTTGTCACAAATCAGCGACTACGATGCGTTGGTTTGAAGATAACAACATTGTTTTGTTAGATTGGCCTGCACAGTCTCCAGATCTTAATCCCATTGAGCACATGTGGGCTATTTTAAAACGCAAGATTAAGGAACACAGTGTAACATCAAAAACTACCTTAAAGAATGCCTTAATCAACGAATGGTACGCTATAAGTGCGGACGAATGTGCAAAGCTTGTACGCAGCATGCCTAAGAGAATTGCTGCCGTTATTAAATCGAAGGGTGGACCTACTAAATATTAATGTTATTATCACTAATTTATTGTATTTTCACAGTTTTACTAATAAAACTTCATTATTTCACTTGTTCAAACAAAAAATTCAGCAATTAGTGGGGTGCCTATTACTTTTGGCCAAGGCTGTATATATACACTAGTCGGCATAATTATTTTGACGAAAAACAAATGGTTTAAGTTTTATGTAACTTTGCAATGGTTTAATATAACTCAATGATTTTTTTTCTGTATTACATAGTGCTAATGCAAACTTAAAAATAATGAATTCAACATTTTGTTATATGAACTTCAAAAAATAGTTATAAGCTAAAGTAATTTTCATGTTGTGGCATAAGTATTTTGACAAGTACCTTTTTATGTGAATAACAAAGTTTAAACTTAAAAAAACTAAAGGCAAAATAAGAAATTTAGTAAAATATATAATTTCCTTTAGTTTCAGTTACTTTTTCCAGGCGTCCCGGTACTGAATCGATTAAATTTGGGATGATCTCTGGAGATATCTGTTCCCAAAGGGAACTGACCTCAGAAATTGTCTCCTCTCTGGTTTTATTCAACAATACTCTTCTTTTACGTTTCATAAGAGACCAGACGTTTTCAATTATATTTAAATCTGGACTTTGAGGTGGCCAGTCCAAAGTGGTAACACCAACATCCTTCAAAAATGTTGTAATCCTCTTGGCTTTGTGGCATGGGGCGTTATTCTGTTGCAGAATGAAGGATTGACCAATAAGCCTGTCTCCAGAAGTAAATGCATTATCTTCTAGAACCCGTAAATATTGGCCTTGATTCATCGAGCCAGTGACAGGAACGAAGTCACCCAGTCCATTATACGCTACACATCCCCAGAACATCATAGAGCCTCCACCATGGCTTACTTTTTGGCAAACGGGCCGCCTTTTCTGCCTTTGTTCCATTGGTAATCTTACAAAAAATTTATGTTTTGATGAATTATACTCAAAGGAGCTTTCATCTGTCCATAGAACGCTCCTCCAGAACTGCTTTGTCTTATGGACATATTCCTTTGCGAAAGCCAGTCTTTTGAGCTTGTTTGCTTTTGTTATATATGGTACTTCCTTGACTTTATAAATCACATTCTTTTAATCGTCGACTGACTGTGCGCTCGCTAATTGGTGTTTTAGCTGTCAAATTAAATTGTTCTGCTGCGGATTGGGGCTTCAGAAAAACATTTTTTTTAAACTCCCGCACAAGGACTCGGTCTTCACTAAGATCTGTTATGCGCTTCGCACCTTATCTTCTTAAATTATGCAGGTCATTATGCTTTTTAAACTTCTTAATTTGATAGTACACAGTTTGACGCGACACTTTAAACTCATTGGCAATATCTTTGACTGCTATTCCAGCGTTAAACTTTGCTACCATTGAGGATCTGGTAACCAAACTTAGCTCAGCCGTTTTTCCCATGTTATTTAATAATTTTTAATAACTTTCAATTTTAATAACAAAGTTTAATATTGCTCAAAGTTAAACACAGATGCATGTATTCTTATCAGCAGAAAGAGAATGCAAAAGGTAAACGAAATAAAATTTGGCATGCACATAGCTAAAAATAGATTCTTAGTTTTGCTCCTCATTTTCGTACCGTTATTTGACGATTTCAAGCAACGCTAAGTTCAATAGTAAAAAGAATTTCGTCAAAATAATTGTGCCGACTACATACGACATACAACGACATATATTTACCTTTACATTTGCATGTCTCCCGCCGAAATTTATACCGCAATCACACTCACCTTTATGCTCATGCTCTTTCTGTACTCAACCTCTCACTAAAGAGATCGTTATAAAAACAACTGATACATATGGGAATTATTTTCAGCGCTCTCATCGACCGGTTAGCGATACATATATGGGCCATTCCATCAATTGGCGACATGGTTTTGTACCCGTGGTTCTCCGATTTTGACGAAACTTTAGAATATCATAATATAGACTAAAATAAGAATATCTGTAAACTTTTTAGTGGCCAAAGTTGCTCCATTGTTTTTTGGCGCGCACTTCAAATTGAGATCAAACAAAAAAATGACTTTTTCTTTTATTTTTTAACGACTTCAAAATTGAGTGGAAAAAATTTTGAAGTTATCCAGTTTTATGTAAAAAAATCTCAGCTTTCTGATAAAAATATTTTCAAAATCCAAAAAAAAATTTCAAAATCCAAAAAACTATGTTTTTTCCAAAAATCCCGCTTTTTGTGCTCTTCCCCCACTTTTTTTTCAAAATTGACATTTTTATTCGATTCCTCGTTAAATTTTACATAAGAATCAGTTTTCAAAAATATGGGACTCTGATCCCATGAACAGCAAAAAAAAATTCAAAGTTGACGCTCAAAATCCAAAAAAAAACATTATTTTCCAAAAAATCCGGCTTTTTTTTGCTTTTCCACCAACTTTTTTTCAAAATTGACTTTTCCATTCGATTCCCCGTTAAATTTTACATAAGAATCAATGTTCATAAATAAGGGTCTCTGATCCCATGAACAGCAAAAAAACTTCAAAGTTGTAGCTATACGGCGAAATAATGTTTTTTTTTGGATTTTGAGCGTCAACTTTGAATTTTTTTTGCTGTTCATGGGATCAGAGTCCCATATTTTTGAAAACTGATTCTTATGTGAAGTTTAACGAGGAATCGAATAAAAATGTCAGTTTTGAAAAAAAAGTGGGGGAAGAGCACAAAAAGCGGGATTTTTGGAAAAAACATAGTTTTTTTGGATTTTGAAATTTTTTTTGGATTTTGAAAATATTTTTATCAGAAAGCTGAGATTTTTTTACATAAAAATGGATAACTTCAAAATTTTTTTCACTCAATTTTGAAGTCGTTAAAAAATAAAAGAAAAAGTCATTTTTTTGTTTGATCTCAATTTGAAGTGCGCGCCAAAAAACAATGGAGCAACTTTGGCCACTAAAAAGTTCACAGATATTCTTATTTTAGTCTATATTATTATATTCTAAAGTTTCGTCAAAATCGGAGCACCACGGGTACAAAACCATGTCGCCAATTGATGGAATGGCCCATATATTTATGTGCATTTAACATTTTTGCTATACTGGACATACTTTTATAAACATATATACAAATATATATATATACAACAATTGCAACAAAAGTTATAGAAACGTATGCAAATAAATATACAAATATTCTTGCTAGTAAAAACAAAACAAGTATACAAATTAAGCGGGAGTGAAGCGAAGATAAATTAATTTGATACACGGTAAAAAGTAAAACGAAAACAAAAAAATCAGACATATTTAATAAAAATAATTACATACGAATGCATAGATGAAACAAAGGATTAATCGATTTATGCGGTGAATAAGCGTTCTCAAAATCATAATCTATTTCATTTAAAATAAAATTTATTATATTTACCAAAAAAAAAACATTTTCTAATAATTTTTCACAATACCAATCTTATTGTATTTCAAACGAAAAATTTTAAGAAAATTTTTAATAACTCCAATTTTACAATTCTATTTCAAACGAAATATTTACAAAAATTTTTTGTACGCTCTTATAGAAAATGGTACCTTCTCTATTTAGTTCTGCAGCTCAAACTATTTTCTCCAGAAGCAGGTTGAAAAAGTCACATGATAGGGAATCGCCTTGTCTGAAACCTCGTTTGGAATCGAACGGCTCGGAGAAGTCCTTCCCGATTCTGACGGAGCTTTTGGTGCTACTCAACGTCAGCGTACACAGCCGTATTAGTTTTGCGGGGATACCAAATTCAGACATCGCGGCATAAAGGCAGCTCCTTTTCGTGCTGTCGAAAGCAGCTTTGAAATTGACGAAGAGGTGGTGTGTGTAGATTCTCCTCTCACGGGTCTTTTCCAAGATTTGGCGCATGGTGAATATCTGGTCGGTTTTTGATTTGCCAGGTCTAAAGCCACACAGATAAGGTCCAATCAGTTTGTTGACAGTGGGCTTTAATCTTTCACACAATAAGCTCGATAGAACCCTTATATGCGATGTTGAGGAGGCTTATCCCACGGTAGTTGGCGCAGATTGTGGGGTCTCTTTTTTTATGGACTAGGCATAACACACTTAAATTCCAATCGTTGGGCATGCTTTCGTCCGACCATATTTTGCAAGGAAGCTGATGCATGCTCCTTATCAGTTCTTCGCCACCGTGTTTGAATAGCTCGGCCGACAATCTGTCGACCCATGCCCATTTGTTGTTCTTCAGGCGAGCAATTTCTATTCGAAATTCTTCATGGTCTGGTAAAGGAACGTCTGCTCCATTGCCATCGATTGGGGAATCGGGTTCGCCTTCTCCTGGCGTTGTGCGTTCACTGCAATTCAGCAGGCTGGAATTTAAGTATGCTCTGGGATTCGGTGGCTAGATCACCTTGGGGTGTTCTACAAGAGTATGCTCCGGTCTTGAAACCTTCTGTAAGCCGCCGCATCTTTTCGTAGAATTTTCGAGCATTACCCCTGTCGGCCAGCTTATCAAGCTCTTCGTACTCACGCATTTCGGCCTCTTTCTTTTTCTGTCTACAAATGCGTCTCGCTTCCCTCTTCAACTCTCGGCATCTATCCCATCCCGCACGTGTTGTGGTCGATGGTAACGTTGCGAAGTAGGCAACCTGTTTTCTCTCCGCTGCGACACGGCACTCCTCGTCAGACCAGCTGTTCTTTTACACTTTCCGAAAACCAATGTTTCCGATTGCCGCTGTACGCAAGGAGTTTGAAATGCCGTCCCACAGTTCCCTTATACCGAGTTGTTGACGAGTGCTCTCAGAGGGCAGGAGTGCAAGCCGAGTAGAAAATCGTTCGGCTGTCTGTTGCGATTGCAGCTTCTCGACGTCGAACCTTCCTTGTGTTTGTTGGCGTGCATTTTTTGCTGCACAGAGGCGGTTGCGAATCTTGGCCGCAACAAGATAGTGGTCCGAGTCGTTGTTAGGACCTCGGAGCTCACTCACATCTAAAACACGAGAGACGTGTCTTCAGTCTTTCGCAACATGATCGATCTGGTTGGTAATTTTTCGATCCGGAGATTGCCAGGTAGCTTGATGAATCTTCTTATGCTGGAATCTAGTACTACAGATAACCATATTTCGGACTCCGGCGAAGTCGATCGGCCTCAACCCATTTGGGGATGTTTCCTCGTGGAGGCTGAATTTACCGACCATAGTGCCAAAGATACCTTCTTTGACCACCCTAGCGTTAAAGTCGCCAAGCACTATTTTGATATCGTGGTGAGTGCAGCGCTCATAGAAGGCATCTTTGGTCACATCGTCCTTCCCTTCCGTCGGGGCGTGGGCGCAAATCAGCGATATGTTGAAGAACCTCGCTTTGATGCGGATTGTGGCTAGACGTTCATTCAGCGGAGTGAATGATAGTACTCGGTGACGGAGTCTCTCTCCCACCACGAATTCCACACCAAACTTGGGCTCCTTCATATGGCCACTGTAGTAAATGCCACAAGGACAACACTACTCGTCTCTGTCCTTGTCCCGTCCATCGCATTTCTTGGACGGCGGTGATGTCAGCCTTTATTTTCACGAGGACATCGACCAGCTGAGCACCTTCCCAATAAAGGGACCGGGCATTCCAGGTGCATGCCCTCAAATCATAGTCCTCAATTCGTTTGCCATGGTCGTCATTAAAAGGGGGTCTCTCATTCGAGGCTGTTGTTGACTTTTCATTGGGGATGTTTTTTTACGTGGCGGGTCCCAAACCCAGCGCACGACCCTATGCAGGGATGTTTCGCCTTCAAACGGATGTTCTTAGGCTGCCCAGAGGATACTTGGTCAGAGACCGAAAGTCGTGAGCTGCTTGAGTCATATGTAAAAGAATCGTTTCTGGCCACTCTCAAGTGAATGGCGATCAGAGAACTTTCTTCACTTGCGTGAACTTCTACACATGACTCCATCCTCTATTCGCCCACTGCTGGCGCTAAAAAGAGAAAAGTGGATGCGGCCAACGCAAAACTAAATTTTTTAAAATATATGGAAGGAACGGTGCAAGCACGTCACAATGAAATAATGGAGCTCGAACGGAAAAAAGTCGAAATTGAACAAGAAAGGATTAAAACTATTAATTTGAAAAATATTTTAGAAAAGAATAATTGAATTTTACGTTTTATGTTAAAATAATAATCTCTATACTTGTGACATTAATACTAATATATATTTTAATTGAAATTCTCACTGATTTGAAAACTTTTTTTTTGTAACTAGATTTTACATTTCGATGTGCAGTTTCGAATAGGTCATTCAAAGGGATCCGCTGCGCAAAGTTGCCAGAAATTTCAGCATTACCGAAAAAGCTTCATGGCTTATTCTAAATAGCTGAAACGACACTTAGAAATCGTATCATCGCTCTTGTAAAACATAAACAGATATTTAGTTATATAATATAGTTAACTTGAAATATGAAAATGAAATCAGAATGAAATATTTCTCACTAAATTACGTTTACCGTGGGATGGATGATATGTATGTATGTATGTAAATCACATGTCTTCATTTAAATTTTCATACGCATCTACATATTAGCACGTAATTACATACATACATATGTAAGTACAATTCAAATTTAAATCGTGATATTATCATTTATCAGTAAAAAGTGTGCGCGCACTGCTCTATATGTACATACATATGTGTACGGCATCGCCCAACAAATAGTGTATACACCAAACCAACATACAAAGTGCGCACGGGGGCAAGATGAGGGGAATATCAGTTTACGGAGAGAAAGGCATAACAAGTTGCGAAAAAAATCAATTACATTCCTCCGTAACTTAATGTTCATCGCAGAGGGGTTGCGGCCATGGATAAATTGATTCGAAAGTCCTCTCTTCACTTTCTGAGAGAGCCCATGATCTCACGGTTTGGTATGGCAACACTGAAAGTTCATGGGCTACGAATCAGGTGACAAGCAAAACAATGAACTGCCAGACAAAATCCCGTTAAAAAAAACTGACATAATCAGTTCGTTATTTTTCATTGTGTTGTGAAAATATAGTGTTAAGGTTTTTTTATTAAAAATAAAGTGTATAAATGTTTTTACTATAAATAAAGTTGGTAAGTGTATTATTAAAGCCATCGTAAATACATGTATATAAATATACTGCTGTTTTTCCAACGTGTTATAGGAAAATGCCGAGAGCTAAAAATAAGTGTGTGGCTGGATGCGTAGGAGCGCGACGGTTTTTCAATTTCCCCAACAAGGAGAAGGATGGATCCAGGTTCGTAAATAATTTTAATTAGTAGAAAAATATAGTTATTTAGTGAAATTTAGAAATATTTTTTCATAAATTGTGCCTATTTTGATATTGTTTTAGATGCAATTTATTGCATGATAAAAAATATATCATACTTGCGAAATGTAATGTAATTTAGTAAATAGTATTGTAATATTTAATAGATCCAACTTAATATGTTGTTTGGAGTAGCGTAGTAGATGTAAATATTACCATAATTATAAATTATAAGTACAAATAAATGTAATACGAGTAGAAAGTATCGAAAATACTAATAAATGTTATAATGTAACAATATTGGTTTTATTTGTAGTCGATATTAGATTTTAAAATTTATTATTATAAGTAAAGGTATTAAGGTTTAGGGTATATTTGTTTTTTCTTAGGCATAATATTTGGAAACAACGATTGGGTGTAGGAGAAAATCGGCAAAAATATTTATATGCCTGTGACCGCCACTTCTCGGATGAAGTCCGGTATTTGAAAAAACTGTCGCCGACTGCGGTTTCGGACAAAAATTTAACTCCTACACCCAGTTTTCAGGAAGAATTTAGCTATCCTACTTCGACTATCGAATTAGGAATATTAGATTTTGAACCTAAATTGGTCGAGAACCCCTCAGGTTCAAGCGACCTGTTATTGCTAGCGTCTGTAGCAGAAGACACACTCGAACAGGAAATAGGCGTTTTTGAAAATATTTCCATGGGCGATAGTTCGTTAGAAAAAGGATGTCAAACAAGTTTTAGTTTGACATCCTTCGCGTCTAAAAACTTAAAATTAATGGAGGAAAATGTAAGTTTGAGGGTTAGAAGAAAAAGATGAGGAGATTAGTAATTTAAAATTTCAATTAAAAGAAATGTCGGTAAAGCTTAAGATTTTAGAAAGTGAAATTAAAAATTTAGGAGAGGTTAGTAATTATGAAAATTTTAATAGAAATCTTCCTCCTCAAATAAGTAGTATAATAAAAAATAGTTTAGTAAATTGTAGCCGTCAACCAAAAGGTCGTAGATACGACACCTATTTCAAAACTTTGGCTTTGGATGAAGATATTTCACGAGAATTTTATTTTATTCAACAGAGACAAGTTGACAGGTGTAGTTTAGTAAGACCGCCACAGGAATTTTTAGATTATTTAAATAAATTAGAAACAATTTTCCTAAAGGAATTTGATTCAACTTGTCATAGGATAGGTGTAGGGCAAATTTTATTTGATAAACTCAAATGTGTCAGACCTTATTCCTGCTGTGAAAATTGCAACAGTGATCTAATTTTAACATTATTTGTTAAAATTAGAATTTTCTTTTTAATTAAATTTTATAATAGAAGCCTTAGTACCCCTAATTTTAAGTCAAAAATATTATGCGTTTCGCACTTGTAGGTACAGGTAAAATATCTTCAAAGCTCTACGGAAGCATATGTGTGTAAACTTTATTTTTTGAATTTTTTCTCATATATTAACATATATAATTTTTATATATTTTTAAAACTCTTATTTTCTGCCCAGCCCTTTTAGTTTTAAATTATGTAATAATTCCCCCTGAAAACTGGGTGTAGGTTAGTTTGTATATATGTAAATAATGCGTACTCATTTTATTTATTTTCTTATTTTATATTCATATTTATTAGTTACATATATTTGCTGTTAAACAGAATAATGAATTGTGATATTTTGTTTGTATAGTTTTAAGATTTTTTTGTTTTGAATGATGTTTTTGTTAATTTTTATATTATTTTTGAATTTCGATAAATACTGTTATTTTTGTGATTTTATTTTTTACCTATATGGGTGATATAGGCCTATAGGGGAACCGAGCACCCAAAACTAACTTCGGTAACGCGCCTTTTGTATACCTCAGCGGTGGTGTGGAATCTACAAACTCCCAAAACATTTACTAAAAATTCCCTAACACATTTCTTCCATAGTGGCATCATTGGCAAATGTTATAAAAAATGTGGACTTTGACAGCGCTCTCTCGAATCAAAGAGTTTCAGATCAATTTATCCATGGTTGCGGCAGTACTGACATTGTACATAAATTAAAGAGCGGAAGTTTACTTCATATCGGAATTGTACAGTTGTGTGAACAAAAAGAGGTAAACATAATTTGCAGGGTTTAGAGTTTCGCATTAAAATTTGTTTTTATTTACCTTTGCATGGTGGGAAATTCTAATTACTGTTAGGAAAAAATATATAAGTTATACTTGTATCTAAAAACAAATTTATTTTATAAGAAAACAACACATTTTAAAACTTCCCAACACCTATAGTTATTCCTGTTTTGTTCACACCACTGTACGTGTGATAGATCAGTTAATGGTGGTGATGCCAGTTGTAAAAATTAATTTTAGTTACAATTGGGAAAACTGATATCAAGTTATGGGCTTTTATACGTACATATGCATATCTGCCTAAATAAAAAAGAAAAGATAATTGTTACCATTATATATATTGTGTTTAAACATATTGCAGTTCCATTTAGTAAAAATGCTTATACATATAAATATATGATTTTTGATATTTTCAGTTTGGTTGTTTTATCAAAATATTCAAAGAATTGAGGTTTTTTTCTATAATTGTTTTGTTAAATTTTAAAAATCTAAGTTGCATCTGGAAATGTATTAAAATAATAATATGCGCTATAGAAGGAAACACATATTTTCAAAAATATAAGAAATCATCAAATAAAAATATATTTGCGCGGTATGGCATTATTGATTGAGAGTGGCTAAGCACACAAATAACGGGTGATTTTTTTGAGGTTAGGATTTTCATGCATTAGTATTTGACAGATTACGTGGGATTTCAGACATGGTGTCAAAGAGAAAGATGCTCAGTATGCTTTGACATTTCATCATGAATAGACTTACTAACGAGCAACGCTTGCAAATCATTGAATTTTATTACCAAAATCAGTGTTCGGTTCGAAATGTGTTTCGCGCTTTACGTCCGCTTTACGTTGTTCAGCGATGAGGCTCATTTCTGGTTGAATGGCTACGTAAATAAGCAAAATTGCCGCATTTGGGGTGAAGAGCAACCAGAAGCCGTTCAAGAACTGCCCATGCATCCCGAAAAATGCACTGTTTGGTGTGGTTTGTACGCTGGTGGAATCATTGGACCGTATTTTTTCAAAGATGCTGTTGGACGCAACGTTACGGTGAATGGCGATCGCTATCGTTCGATGCTAACAAACTTTTTGTTGCCAAAAATGGAAGAACTGAACTTGGTTGACATGTGGTTTCAACAAGATGGCGCTACATGCCACACAGCTCGCGATTCTATTGCCATTTTGAGGGAAAACTTCGGACAACAATTCATCTCAAGAAATGGACCCGTAAGTTGGCCACCAAGATCATGCGATTTAACGCCTTTAGACTATTTTTTGTGGGGCTACGTCAAGTCTAAAGTCTACAGAAATAAGCCAGCAACTATTCCAGCTTTGGAAGACAACATTTCCGAAGAAATTCGGGCTATTCCGGCCGAAATGCTCGAAAAAGTTGCCCAAAATTGGACTTTCCGAATGGACCACCTAAGACGCAGCCGCGGTCAACATTTAAATGAAATTATCTTCAAAAAGTAAATGTCATGAACCAATCTAACGTTTCAAATAAAGAACCGATGAGATTTTGCAAATTTTATGCGTTTTTTTTTTTAAAAAAAGTTATCAAGCTCTTAAAAAATCACCCTATAGAATACAAACGCTACTGGCAGAAACATTTTCTCACTTCGCTACGAGCGGCAACCGTTTTGTTCTCGTTTTCATTCGAACAATGTTGCCATTACTCCATATGCATATGTAGTTTTGTACACCTCTAAGTTTTCAATTATAATTTTTTATAATATAAAATATCAAACTATTAAAACTACTTTATATATTTGTAAATAATAGCATTCGATTCTGAATTTGAGTTATTTTAAGAAAATTTCAAATATATTGAAGACAATTTTTATAATTACAACAGTATATCGAGCCTGGCAACCCTGCAGAAAACCTCAAGTGGTTGGAAATTCTACGATTGGCGGGTGGTAGAAGGGTTGTTGGGTAATTATTTGCATTGCGCTCTCATAAGATTCATTTGGTCATAGTATGTGTTTGAAGAAACAGTGGTTCATAAATTAAAGTTATTATTGAAATTACTTTTTATAAGGAAATTTAAAGAAATAACCTGGTTTGAAACGTTTTGCTTCGAAAATTATATCTAAGATAAGAAGTAGGTTATCTGATTTAAATTTTGGTACAATAATGCGTGTAGCTACAGCTAATGAGATTAAACCAAACATAGAATTTATTATGGCAAATAAACCAAATTAAATGCTGTTATAAAGACATATTAAAAAATTATTACTAAAGTAAAATATTTATTATACTTTTTGTTATTTGTCTTACATTTTATAAATTTATAATAGTTACAAAGAAACTTGAAATTGTTAGGCAATTTTATAGTTATTACCCACAGAGCAACTTCCTATATATGCGTGCGCTCTCATTTGTAAACATGGTGTGGGAAAATACGTTGCTCTCATTTGTAAACATGGAGTGGTAAAATAGGTTGCTCTCACTTCCCTCTTCATGTTTGCCCACGATGATCCCCTCACGTAGCCCCAAAATCTGCACTCGTGCCCGCACGAGCAAAATTCCACTGAGGGCTAATATGCCCACCCCTGGTGTATAGCATTCCCTCACAAATAATGCATACAAAACATGCATACTTATATGCGTTCACATGTAGATATGTCACCGGCAAAAATTACGAATATTGTTCTACAAAAACAACAATGGTTTCAAATAGCGTCAGCAGCATCACAAGTCAATATGGCAGCCAAACAGTCGATGTCCAAATTTGTAGAAATACACCTAACAACAATATTTTCATTCATGAACGCAAGCGCACTTTCAACCGGCAAACTTGCTTCGTTCATAAAAACAAACACCATTACATCTCCCCGAGCATGCCTTTGCCTACAAGCGTCTTTTCACGACGATGGCAACCCGGCAAATATAAGTATAGAATAAAATGGACAACATAGTTAATTTGTCGATTTTCAAGTCAAGAAATGTGTCAAAGAACATATTTAATATTCCTTAGATTTATGTGTACAGTGAATCCCGGTTAAGTAGTACCCCGCTTAAATGAAAATCATCCCTCTTAACTGTCTATATCTTGCTGCACCTCACGGTTGTTTTTTATGAAATACATAAAAATTATTGTTTTAAGTACCACTCGCTTAAGTATTCGCACTAGCTTATGTGTCATATTATATTTTTATTTTTACAAACCACAAACATCTGTATCTTTGATCGTGGCACATAACCGGGATTGACTGTATTTGTCAAGGAATGTAAAAAATATTTTTACGCGGCTTGCAAAAATCTGCGTCGATACGTATGCAAGCTCACACACAAACATATGTACATATCTACCATGGTTTGTAGGCGAAGCTGGTACAGCGGCAAGGGAAGCAGTGGCAATTGGCGATCGTTCGTTTGTGTTTTCGGCACAGGTCGGATTTTCTACCAACAACACAGTGATGTGACGCGTCAGTATTTCGACACTTTGACATGAAAGCAAAAAATATGAGCTTCGCCATTGGTTGTCCGCGTCAACGGAAATTTCGCATGAAGCATTGAATGTACATATTTACATACATTTGTTGCATGTAAACAAATTTACAAACATTATGCGTATGGTTCTTTTATATTTGTTTACATGCAAACATACATAATTATATATGGGCAAATGTGCGACCGCTTGGTCTTTTAACATGATATGGAAAAGTTTATTGACCAAAGCAAATTTTTATTTAAATATACAAATATACATATGTATGTATGTATGTCGTACCAAACCTATATAAAGTGCATATTTAGGTAGTAATACAAATTTTATTGAATTATACATTTGCAAAGATTTTATGGAATTCATCATAAAATAGCACAATTTTAAAATATATACATATGTACATACTTATGTGCTTTCATAACAAATATGTATATGTATCTTTACTGGCGTAGACACCGCTTACGCGATTATAGCCGAGTCAACAACAGCGCGCCAGTCGTTTCTTCTCTTCGCTACGTGGCGCCAATTGGATATTCCAAGCGAGGCCAGGTCCTTCTCTACTTGGTCCTTCCAACGGAGTGGAGGTCTTCCTCTTCCTCTGCTTCCCGCGGCGGGTACTGCGTCGAATACTTTCAGAGCTGGAGTGTTTTCATCCATCCGGACAACATGACCTAGCCAGCGTAGCCGCTGTCTTTTAATTCGCTGAACTATGTCAATGTCGTCGTATATCTCGTACAGCTCATCGTTCCATCGAATGCGATATTCGCCGTGGCCAACGCGCAAAGGACCATAAATCTTTCGCAGAACCTTTCTCTCGAAAACTCGCAACGTCAACTCATCGGTTGTTGTCATCGTCCAAGCCTCTGCACCATATAGGAGGACGGGAATTATGAGAGACTTATAGAGTTTGGTTTTTGTTTGTCGAGAGAGGACTTTGCTTCTCAATTGCCTACTTAGTCCGAAGTAGCACCTGTTGGCAAGAGTTATCCTGCGTTGGATTTCTAGGCTGACATTGTTGGTGGTGTTTACGCTGGTTCCAAGATAGACGAAATTATCTACAACTTCAAAGTTATGACTGTCAACAGTGACGTGAGTGCCAAGTCGCGAGTGCGACGACTGTTTGTTTGATGACAGGAGATATTTCGTCTTGCCCTCGTTCACTGCCAGACCCATTTCTTTTGCTTCCTTGTCCAGTCTGGAGAAAGCAGAACTAACGGCGCGGGTATTGAGGCCGATGATATCAATATCATCGGCATACGCCAGCAGTTGTACACTCTTATAAAAGATAGTACCCTCTCTGTTAAGTTCTGCAGCTCGAACTATTTTCTCCAGAAGCAGGTTGAAAAAGTCGCACGATAGGGAATCGCCTTGTCTGAAACCTCG
Organism: Bactrocera correcta; assembly: GCA_027475135.1. Taxonomy (NCBI): domain Eukaryota; kingdom Metazoa; phylum Arthropoda; class Insecta; order Diptera; family Tephritidae; genus Bactrocera; species Bactrocera correcta. Next base: position 43,963,904 of record CM050326.1, read on the forward strand.
TTTGGTATCGAACGGCTCGGAGAGGTCCTTCCCGATTCTGACGGAGCTTTTTGTGTTGCTCAACGTCAGTTTACACAGCCGTATTAGTTTTGCGGGGATACCAAATTCAGACATCGCGGCATAAAGGCAGCTCCTTTTCGTGCTGTCGAAAGCAGCTTTCAAATCGACGAAGAGGTGGTGTGTGTCGATTCTCCTTTCACGGGTCTTTTCCAAGATTTGGCGCATCGTGAATATCTGGTCGGTTGTTGATTTACCAGGTCTAAAGCCACACTGATAAGGTCCAATCAGTTTGTTGACGGTGGGCTTTAATCTTTCACACAATACGCTCGACAGAACCTTATATGCGATATTGAGGAGGCTAATCCCACGGTAGTTGGCGCAGATTGTGGGGTCTCCTTTTTTGTGGATTGGGCATAGCACACTTAAATTCCAATCGTTGGGCATACTTTCGTCCGACCATATTTTGCAAAGAAGCTGATGCATGCACCTTATCAGCTCTTCGCCGCCGTGTTTGAATAGCTCAGCCGGCAATCCATCGGCCCCTGCCGCTTTGTTGTTTTTCAGGCGGGCAATTGCTATTCGAACTTCTTCATGGTCGGGCAATGGAACGTCTGCTCCATCGTCATCGATTGGGGTATCGGGTTCGCTTTCTCCTGGTGTTGTGCGTTCACTGCCATTCAGCAGGCTGGAGAAGTGTTCCCTCCATAATTTAAGTATGCTCTGGGCATCGGTAACTAGATCACCTTTGGGGGTTCTACAAGAGTATGCTCCGGTCTTGAAACCTTCTGTAAGCCGCCGCATCTTTTCATAGAATTTTCGAGCATTACCCCTGTCGGCCAGCTTATCAAGCTCTTCGTACTCACGCATTTCGGCCTCTTTCTTTTTCTGTCTACAAATGCGTCTCGCTTCCCTCTTCAACTCTCGGTATCTATCCCATCCCGCACGTGTTGTGGTCGATCGTAACGTTGCGAGGTAGGCAGCCTGTTTTCTCTCCGCTGCGACACGGCACTCCTCGTCGTACCAGCTGTTCTTCTGCACTTTCCGAAAACCAATGGTTTCGGTTGCAGCTGTACGTAAGGAGTTTGAAATGCCGTCCCACAGTTCCCTTATACCGAGTTGTTGACGAGTGCTCTCAGAGAGCAGGAGTGCAAGCCGAGTAGAAAAACGTTCTGCTGTCTGTTGTGATTGCAGCTTCTCGACGTCGAACCATCCTTGTGTTTGTTGGCGTGCGTTTTTTGCTGCACAGAGGCGGGTGCGTATTTTGGCTGCAACAATATAGTGGTCCGAGTCGATGTTAGGACCTCGGAGCGCACGCACATCTAAAACACTGGAGACGTGTCTTCCGTCTATCACAACATGATCGATCTGGTTGGTGGTTTTTCGATCTGGAGACAGCCAGGTAGCTTGATGTATCTTCTTATGCTGGAATCTAGTGCTACAGATAACCATATTTCGGGCCCCGGCGAAGTCGATCAGCCTCAGCCCATTTGGGGATGTTTCCGCGTGGAGGCTGAATTTACCGACCGTAGTGCCAAAGATACCTTCTTTGCCCACCCTGGCATTGAAGTCGCCAAGCACGATTTTGACATCGTGGCGGGGGCATCTCTCATAAGTGCGCTCCAAGCACACATAAAAGGCATCTTTGGTCACATCGTCCTTCTCTTCCGTCGGGGCGTGGGCGCAAATCAGCGATATGTTGAAGAACCTCGCTTTGATGCGGATTGTGGCTAGACGTTCATTCTCCGGAGTGAATGATAGTACTCGGCGACGGAGTCTCTCTCCCACCACGAATCCAACACCAAACTTGCGCTCCTTTATATGGCCACTGTAGTAAATGTCACAAGGACCTACTCGTCTCTGTCCTTGTCCCGTCCATCGCATTTCTTGGACGGCGGTGATGTCAGCCTTTATCTTTACGAGGACATCTACCAGCTGGGCAGCGGCACCTTCCCAATTAAGGGACCGGACATTCCAGGTGCATGCCCTCAAATCATAGTCCTTATTTCGTTTGCCATGGTCGTCATCAAAAGGGGGGTCACTCATCCGAGGCTTGTTGTTGTCTTTCATTGGGGGTGTTTTTTTACGTGGCGGGTCCCAAACCCAGCGCACAACCCTGCAGGGGTGTTTCGCCTTCTCACTTTAGCTCGCCTTCAAACGGATGTTCTTAGGCTACCCAGAGGATACTTGGTCAAAGACCGGAAGTCGTGAGCTGCTTGAGTCATATGTAAAAGAATCGTTTCTGGCCACTCCCAAGTGAATGGCGATCAGAGAACTTTCCTCACTTGCGTGAACTTCTGCACATGACTCCATCCTCCGTATATGTATATGTATACCGATATATAAATTATATGCAGCATCGTTTGCGCATAGTAAAAAAGGGAATCTGTAAGCTACATTCCTTAACATTAGAATTATCATTTAACACTGAAAATGCTCAATTCTACTATTTTCGTATCCCCTGATGTTAAGTGGTGAAGCACGCTAATAATTTTCTGTGGTGAAACACGCTCATCCAAAACAGTAAATGTCCCAAAATTGAAATATCCCTAAATTCGGCAACGCGGTCAACCTTCTCTATAAATATACGTTCTCTGATATATATATCATTGTGTCTAAAATGAATACAATTAGGCGAAAACTTCACCTAGCCCCCATATGACCATTACCAGATTTTTTGAACATCCGGCTGATTTTATATAATGACATCGTATACTGATTTTGGTTTTTCTAACAAATCTTATGCCGAATAAATTCGCAGGTCAGTGGATAAGTTATATATGGGGTACTCATATGAACATATATATAAAATTTCTTAGATTGAAATCCTCTGGTTGACGTTTTACAATAATGCTTATTATTGACAATTTTTCCCCTCGTGGTAAAATATTTACTGAATTTTTTAATATGTTTTCTGTGAACTAAAGTTAAGTATTTTTTTCATTAGCTTGATTTTGTGTTTCATCATTTGAATTAGAGAAAACTAATATACCTGTAGCATTTTTTGTAATTAACTCTTGCTCAATGAAGTCAATTCTTCCTTGTAGCGGATTTAAAATATGACTACCAATTATTCTACCGACCTTGGAATTCTATTACCTGCTCCGGGAATCGATAAGAAGTCTAATTGGCATTAACTGAATTTTGACTTTTATATAGGGAAGAGCCTTGGATGCCTTATGAAAATGTGCTTGTACTTCACCTTGAATATTGTCTATTTCCATTGCAGTTGTTCGGTTTGTAGTAGTTGTGTGTCTAGTAATGGAAGATAACGTACGAACTTTGAATTTGTCCCCGAATTATTGATATATGGTGGTCTAATATTAGAATTCTGTTCAAAGTTTCTACTAATATTGTTGATATTATCGTTCCCAACTACTAAATTTTCAATATGAAAATTGGTTTTTAAATTTTCTTATAATTGGAATTAAAAGTAAAAAAATGGTTTCAATAAGCTTTAAGTAAATTAGTTGGATTTCTTGTTTGAATCTCCAATTTAGGATTGCTTGGTCGCTTATCTATAATATTTTCAGAATCATATTTCATTAGCTTTAGATGCATACCAATTGTTTTCCTGAATCTTGAATTTCAGATTTACCGTGCGATGATGTACTGTGATACAGTCTCAAGTCTCTAAACTTGAGATTTTAAATTAAGATACAATTTTTGAGACTTGAGACGACTTTGCTATTCTGTAAGTGACAGTCAAAAATTCTTTTACATTTCATTATTTTGAGATGTTTTTAAACTTGAATGAAAATAAATATGTCGATAACAAATATTAACTTTTCTATAACATAGTCAAAAAACAGAATTATCATTAAAAATAAAAATATATGTTGATTTTGTTTCATAATATTTACGAAATTTATATAAAATTGATTTACTTTTAACCTTTTCATGTTTGAGTTGCGTACAAAATGTAAAAACACGACAATCGATTAACAGCCCTATTCTCATGCCCTCACAAAAGTCACCAACCTCACCACAGTGATGTTTCTCACTATTCTGGCGAAAATTCAAAAGCTCAAGTGCTCACTATTATCACAAATATCTGTGACGTGTGAAAGCAGCCATCATAATAGAAAATATCTGTGTTTGTTTTGTTTACATCAATATTTTACATTTTTTAAAAAATTGATAATTGCGTGTTATAATTAGCATGGAGGAGCTATTCTCCGAGTATGCGGCAATTGTTGAGGAGGAAGAATCGGGGGTAGGAGGAAAATGTTGAAGGGTTTGCGAGGCAAAAGCGATCCTTTTACTATGCAGGACACAACATTTATTAATACATTTCGATTCCCAAAATCGCTATGTAAACAACTTATAAGTTAATCGGTGCCGCATGATGTGCAGAAGTCAAATATACCTTTTGATCTGCTTTTCCTGGCGTGTTTGTATTTTTACGGGCATGGCTCTTACCAAAAATGCATTGGTAATAGTTATATGCTCTCTATGAGCCAGCCCTCTGTGTCTAGAGCTCTGCACTTTATTTCGAAATTAATTGTGGATGTTAAGGGCAGTGAAATTTATTTCCCTTCAAGCGCGCAGGATGTTTCGGATACAAAGAAGGGGTAAGATAAATAAATAAAAACAAATAAATTTTTTCTTAAAAATTTTACACGAAATTTGGGATCAAGGGCACGATCGGCGCAATCGATTTTACTCATATTGGGATTGTTTCACCCTCAAGCACAGACGCCACTACTCCTCTCTCACTTTTCATGAACCGGAAAGGATTTTACAGACTTAATGTAGAAGCAGTACGTAATGTTCTATATTATACAAACTATTTACCAATCTTTCTATTAATACATATGTATATATTTGCATTTTTGGCAGGTTTGTGATCATCGACTTCTGTTCAACGCTGTCAACGCGAGATATCCCGGGTCTTGCCATGATTCTGGTATTTGGACCACGTCGCCAACACGTATGCACCTCACAAATACCTATAACACGCAAAGTGATTCGTGGTTGTTAGGTGACCACGGATATCCATTGGAGCCATGGCTGTTAACGCCAGTCGCTGAACCTTCAAATGCAAGGGAAGTGCGTTACAATAAGTTGCACACCAAAGCACGTAATACCATACTCTCAAAACACCGCATTCTTCATTACAGCCCTGAAAAAGCGTTTTTGATTATTTACGCGTGTACAATTCTTCACAAGATTTACCTAAGCATGGTGTGGCTGCAGACCTTGGCTTCGAAGAAGTTTTAGAAGAATCACAAGACACCGAAATTGTTTTCGAAAACCCCAATTTTAGGGAGGGTGCTAGAGTAAGAGAACGTTACATCCTGTCTTTATAATATACATACATATGTTTGTATATATTTCCAGAGGCCTTATGTACTATAAATATATATATATAAATATATATACATATATACACATATGTAAGTTACTTACTGTCTCTGTACATTTTACTTCCTCTAAGAATGAATAAAAAGACATCTACATATGTTTAAATAATTCATTTTATTTTATTTAATTTTTTTACATTTTTTTTCCTTTTTTTATTTTTTTACATTTCTATTTCATTTTTTTTTTTTATTTTTACATTTTTATTATTACTTATCTAATTTTTCAGACAATTTAGCCATAACCTCTGACAGCGAGGTTAGTGCTTTTGTCATTTGGGTCAGCACCCCTATCATCTGCACATTTTACTCTACAATTGTCCTTTGTAGAGCAATGGCCTCTTCCTCTCGCTTTTGCCGATCCTCTATTTTCTTTAGCACTGTCCCAAGCATCTTCGCTGCAGTCAATTTTTTCAGGAGGGATGTAAGAAGGAGATGGCATAGAAGAAGATAATATGGGAGGAGATAAGGAAGAAGATGGAGGGGATGGTGAGGAAGAAAAATGAGGTGATGGCGAGGAAGAAAAATTTAAAGTCAGAGCAGGAAAAGCTGGAGCAGGCGATGTGACTGCTGGCGAGGGTGCTGTAGCAGGCGATGCGACTGTTGGTGTTGGCGCTGGAGCAGGCGATGTGACTGTATTTAAATACAACGGCAAAACCTGTAAGTATAAAACGGACCAATTATTGCCTCATATATAGTCCGACAAATATTAAATTAAAATATTACCTGGTGACCCAAAGTCACAACACCCGGCAATCCATCCACCGCTGCTGCTCTAAGAGTTTAAACTGCTTGCTCCTCGAATTCGCTCATTCCATTTATCGGAGGGCCTCCACCGCTCGCGATCGCAACTGATGTTTCCAATGCATCAATGACTATGGAAACATATTTTAATAATGTGAAACATACACATTTATGAACTTACCTCCCTCCACTTGGCTGCCGACCGAGTTGGACCTCTTAAGGCATTTAAATTATCTGCTAACTCCGACCAAAGTATTTGCAGCCCTTGAAAGTTGGTCGGAGTTAGCTTCCCCTGTGCAACTCAGGCTGCTGCTGGCAAAAAATTATGTGATGTTGCAGCTGCTCCTGAGTTGTCCTTTCCGTTTATATATATATATACTTAAAATTTGCAAAATTACTTACATATGCTGATTATCCATTGTTTTTTGCTTATTTTTCTTAAAACAGCTGTTCGACTGCTAAAAGCTTTTTACCTCACAAGGTGATTTTTTTAAGCTTTTTTCTTATGAGGTTTGAGCAAGAATAGCCTCACAAAATATGCCTCACAAGAAATCCAAAATTTTTCCTCTCAATTCAGTTGAGAGGTTTTTTCAGAATAGGGCTGTAATATATATGATCTGCTAACTACCAGGTCTCAAATTTGAAGCAATATTTTGAGACTAAGCTAAAGACTGTTTAGTGAATAGTAACTAGTCACAAATTGAGATTTTACTTCAAAATTTCTCAAAAGAGCTAGAGACTGGTTACAGAATCCCGCTATTAATTTGTTAAATTTTGATAACATATTCATATAAGTCACTAATGTAAGTAGTTATTTCTGCAGTTTGAATTCAGTTTATAATGTTTTCAAAACCTTCATTTATATTAAAGCTACTTTTTGGTATTTCCTTAATATTTAGCCAATCCACTTGATTATTGTTACTTTCAAGGCGAATAAATGTATCAGCAAAATTTACTATAACACGCAGTTCGTCAACATACTAAATGAATATGAAAAGCCCTATGGTTTCTCCTCAAAATTTTGCACATCGGCTAAGAGGGTAAAACTGTGATGCGAGTTACATCAACGTCGATGCCAACCACTATCTTTATGTCTGATATGAATGCAACTGGAGTCCATAAGGACTGCAATAACGAAATAATACCGACGTTAACGTTACCGACCTACTACAAACTACTTAAAGTCAATTGGTCTACTTAAAATATTTTCCTTTTTTTGTTATCGCAACAACGTTACGACCACACGAAAATTCATATCATATTTCGAACCAAACTAGGCACTTACATACATTAGATCACATTACATTTCCGGTGCACATTTCATTATTTTATATGTATGTTCAAATGAATATTGCGACAGCCAAAGACAAAAAGCCATTAACGTCACAATAAATAGAGCAACGTAAACATTTAAGGGAATACAACACTACAAGTGGTTGCGCCAATATAACAATAAAATAAAAGATAAAGAAAGAAAATATTGCTCAAGTAAAATTTCTAAATAAATTGCCAGAAGAATTTTGACTGTTGAAACGAAAAGTCGTGAAGTTTAACATTAATAATTAACATCGAATTATATACATATAGTTTTATAAGTTAAACCAAAGTTTAAAAAAAATTACTTAGTTACTGAGCTCGGATTCAATAACCATAACTTTGATTAATGATTTTGATTGTTCTAAAATTTCTTTTTAGTTTTTCGTGTATAATTTGTTTTCTTATACTATGTTCGGACCGACATTGAAAACACATTTGTATGTTGTGGAATGTAAGTCGTTCGGACCGACAATGTGTGTTTTCGAGGAGTTTTCACTGACAATTATCAATACGGGGATTCTCTTGCGTTTTCAAGATGACACAAAATGCAAAAATCGTAACCGAAATATGCAAGGCTAAGAGAGCACCCATTGCAAATCTAGTGATATATGACGCCACGAAAATAAACATGGGTTTTGGTCTGACATATTTTATAGCCATTGCAAATAAATTTTTGCGTGTGTTTGTTGTGCCGTTGCACCAAGAAGAAAATTCTGCAATTGGTGCACCGGCGAAAGGTTTTGCAAGAACAAGAGGATCCCCTTAACAGTGAGCAGCTGTATTTGTATATGGAATGTAATCAAATATCAAGTGACAATTTAGGGCCGGCAAAATATGTCTTCCAAAAAAATCGATTAAACTAGAGCAGGCACCGATTATAATGAGGAGAATTTAAGTTTTCAAGTAGTTTTCAGCGAAAACTGTGTTTTCGTTTGACAGATTTTACATGGACGAAAACACAAGTTTTCTTGCGAAAACCAGTTTTTCCCACGAAAACATGTTTTCGTTGTCGGGCCGAACATAGTATTACTTGTGGTTAATTTATGTATTAGAAATTAAATTTTATGGTTTTATTTTAAACGATTTATTAACATTATTTTTAAGTCTTAAAATGGAAAAATTTTGGCTTTTTTTATTATATTATTAAATTATCAAAAAACTTATTTTTTCAACGCAGCTTCTGTAGCGGATCTTTTCCTCTTTGTGCCTTTTATAACGGGCGATTCAAGCAAAGGTACTTTTTTCAATAACCTTTGTTTGACAGATCTCCCATGAGTCGTTTCCAGCTGCCATGTTAGTTTCGTTCAGTATTGTTGGCATCAGAGATAAAGAGATGTCCAACTCTTCTCTCACAATTGCTAAACGTCAAAACCAAATAAACTTTGACAGTTGACTGGATTGGGGAGGTTTTGACGTTTTGCAATTGGAATGACTGGAACGGCCAGATTAGAATTATACCAAAAATATATGTGAACGGAGGAATTTGTTGCCGCCGTTCAAGATCGCTAATAAAAATTCAAAACAATGAAAATCAAAGAAAATGCGAAATTTAAATATATTTCATGGAGCGTTTTGTAATTTGATGCGCATTAGAATTAATTTTCAATTACAAATGATTAAAAACAGGCTTAATTAACCTTATTAAGTACTGAAAGATCGAAAGTCAGTTGTGTTAATATACCATAAAATCATAAAAAAGGGCTTAAGTAGTTTCGCCATATATTACAAGTTCAATATATAATAATTTGCAATCGTAATAAATGTTGGGTGTTTTAATTTAAAATGCCCAAAAGTTCTTATTTTGTTCGATCTGGCCATAATGGAAAATGTTATAAAAAACGCTTATTTTAAGGCGCTCTCACACTGGAATAAGTTGGGCATCCCATTATCCCTGGTTGGCATGTCACAATGGACCTACGTTTATAAATAGTTTACGTTTTTTACAAAATTCACTTTCTGTAATGAATGTGTATTTCGCGCTTCTCTCAACTTATGGTCAACATAATCGGCATACTGAGCGTACCATTCGCAACAACATCACCTTCATGCCCATATTGAGACCCAGCATTGGATATTATATAATATTTGATAGAAAATATGACAACCGAAACTGAGAGTGTATACGAAGACCGTGGAGCAGCACCACAAACTGACGTATGCAACGATTTGGCGCATTTTACGGGGAGATCTTAAATTGAAAGTGTACAAAATACAGAATCGAACTTCCCAAGCCACATTGTTTCGCTTTATGGGCTCCAGAAAAGTTCCAAGATTCGACTTTTCGAGCCAAATTTTATGCAACGAAGAGGCCAATTTCTGGCTCAATGGGTATGTAAACAAGCAAAATTACCGCATTTGGGACGAAGAGCAGCTTGAAGGACTGTCATTTCATCCTGAAAAAATAACAGTGTAGCTAAGTCTCCCTAAGTCACTCATTATCCTCGTAGTAATGTACGGCATAGAAACATGGAGGCTGACAAACTGAGATGAAAAAATCGAGAGAACTGTTCTTCACAAGATCATTGAAGCTGTCCGTGTGGGTGATGAATATCGAAATAGATGGAAGCACAAACTGCTTTTTCTTGATACTGACATGGGTTTAGTTAAGCGTCCAGGGGATGCTCCAGCGGCAAACTCCTTTGACTTGACACTCCAGACCAGGTAGATAGGAGCAAGGGCGGCCACGCATTCGGCGAATCAAAAAGAGTGCTACAAACGATTTAAAAAAAAAAACAAAAACGGTTTGGGATATCAATGATATTTCTTATTCCTGTGAAAGTACATTCGATGTCATTATGTGAGCTAGCAAAAGCAGAGTCTATTAGTCAATTCACTTCAAATATTAATCCGCACACACAACCAAGAAAAGTATGGGCAACCATTCGCTCTTTCTGCGGACTAAAACCCAGATCGTCAATTCGTTGTATCGATACCCAACTCTTAAATGGAAATACAACTACAGAAAAAGCGGAAATTGCGAATATATTTGGACAATTTTGTTTAAAAGAAGCACAAAACCGTAATTTCTCGTCAACATTTCAAACGTTAACAAGACACCCTCAAAGGGACATACACCCTAATACCCAGTAAATCTGCTTCCTTTATCGAAGAAAAAATCAGCTATTTGGAGTTAGACATTGCACTAAATAGACTCAAAGGCAAAACACCTGGTCTTGGCCGTATATCTTACCAAATGTTACAACACCTACCAAAAACCGTAAAACACCGACTCCTTGATCTGTTCAACAATATATTCAATCAATACTTACCGCAGATATACAAAAATAGTACGGTAATCTCCATACTAAAACCAGATCTCGATAAAACCTTAATTAAATCGCACCGACCTATTCCTCTCAATCCATGCTGCTCAAAAGTATTAGACAAGATCATCGCCAATAGATTATGGTGGTTTGTCGCCACAGACAAACTCATCATAGTCATCAGATGGGGTTCAGGAAGGGAAAATCTGTCTGATTTCCTAGTATATCTAGACTATCAGATCATTCAATTACTATCTGCCAAAAAACAACTATCAATCGTCTCTCTAGATTTCTCCAAAGCCTTTGACAAAATGTGATTACACTCCATTTTGGACCAACTTAAACTCTGGAATATCGGCCCAAAAATTTTCCGATACATAAAGAATTATCTGACCAACAGAACTATCAAAATAAAAATAAATTCACATTATTCTCAACAATATTCCCTACAGAATGGTATCCCGCAGGGATCTCCATTATCCGTTATACTCTTCCTCATTGCATACAATAAGCTTAGTAATATCATTTCCCTTCACAAGGAATTAAACTTCCTGACATACGCTGACGACTTCATTATTATAAAAAAAAAGAACAGATCAAAAAACACTCCGATAGATCTCAGCAACCTACATAACGACATTACCAACTGGTCCCAATATTCAGGGGCCCAACTATCACTACAAAAATGCAAACACATCCACATATGTAAAAAGCACAACTGCCAGGTTAACACCCTCTGCAACAACATCGACATAAGCTCTGTTAGCAACCTAAAAATTCTCGGACTTATATTTAATAATAGATACAAATGGAATAGTCACATCGACTGCCTATCGTTAATTCTAGCATACGCACAGCCCTTGGCGCTTTCAAAACAACCCCAATCATATCCCTTAACTACGAAGCCAATATCCTACCGTTGAACACCAATAGAGTGCAGCTACATTTAGTACAGCTACACTTATAAAATCGGTCATAATCAACGATTACTCCCCTCTTCCCATGCTCCTATCCAAAAACCCTCAAAAAATAATTAATAAAACTCCATCCTGCCTAAATAGGATAAAAAAATTAGCAAAACAATTCGACATCCCATTAAATTTTAAACCTTACACAAACTCTAAAACTACGCACTGGAAACTGGATCACTCAACAATAAACACAAATCTAGCCTATTTCAAAAAAAAACCAAACCAGACCAAATTTAGCTACAGCATAATTCAAAACAAAAAAAATTATAAAAATCGCACACCTACCCATCTACAGCTCAAATTTCTCTGCCGAACTAATAACCAGGCAAATTCGCAATCTACACTGACTCCCTCTCTCTTCTATTGACTCAATAAAAAACCTAAACAACCAAGACTTTTCCTCCAACTCAATTCGTAGGGCTCTACTAGAGAAACCAAATAAGCTAAACCTAATTTGGATCCCGGGTCACGTACAGATACCCGGCAACGAATGTGCCGACATAGCAGCTATAAATGCTATAAACGCACCACTCACAATTACACCCAATGTAGTCTTCTCGGACATAAAATGCTTTTTAAAATCACACTTCCTCCAAAAACACCAAAATGATAACAACAATCATTCACAATGGTACTCAAACATATTATATCACAAAACTCCAAGTTAATCAACGACTACTTAAAAATCAGTACAACCTCTCTGACTAGAAAAGACCAAACAAAAATTATAAGACTAAGACTAGGACACAATAATCTCACACATAAACACCTAATTGACAAAAGCCTGTCCAACATCTGAAAATTTTGCAATAGTCAAACAATCAGTACCCAACACATCCTTGATACATGCACATTCTTCGACGCCTACCGACTTTCACTTCCAAACTCAACACCTTCAGAGCTACTCAAAAATCCTTCATTTAATAACTTAACAACACTAATAAATTATTTAAAGTTTTGTTATATAGATAATGAAATATGAACATAATATTATTTCGCAGCATACTTTATAATTAACATCAATCACTCTTACCACTCACACTAACATTCTTAACGTCCCCTAAATTATTTGCACTACTGTATGTATATACCTACATTCATATTAGCTAAAGGCCTCAGATGCCATAGCTTCTACTTTATATGTATATTGTTCTGTAATTTAGTTACAGTTTCAATATTCTTGCAAATAAATAAATAAATGTATCAAAAGAGCTTTAATGGTACCAGAGGAGTATTTAGCTAATAAATGCAAATGAACAAAAGCATAAAGGTTGGTATCCAGTTCTCAAGTAATTACTCAAGAAAAAAAATACATTATTTCTCAAGTAATTCAGCTGGTTACGCATTGTGAATGATCCACATTAGAAGAACAAGAGAGAATAAACTAAGAAAACAAACTTTGTGCGTATTATGTATTGTTACAAACTTACTCCTTACTAGATACTAGGTTCGTATCTGGATTGACAAATAAAACCAAAAAAAAACCGTTTAGTTCGATTCAACAAAATTTCTTTATTTCAATATTCGCTTGCACTATAGCAGTTTACTCTCAGCACTGGTCCATTACGTTGGCGCTGCCACGGCTTATATAGCCACCCACTCCTCGCTGATGCCGACGTGTACTTCCAGAATATTGCGTCTGGCAATTACAGGGTAGGCCATTTAAAGTTGACCCATCTGGCAACGCTGTAACTTTTAACAGCGCTGACATTGTCATACTGCGTTAGAAGCGTCATTCGAAGACAATTTATACCATGGAACAGTACACTCCAAAAGAACGCGCTGAAATTGTTCAGCTTTATATTCAAAATAACTTTTCAATTGTGTTAACTCAACGTGCGTTTCGCAAAAAAAATAAAGTGAAAAGTGCTCCAGTTAAGAATACAATTAAGTCTTTATACGCAAAATTTGTGAACACCGGTAATCTCAGTAATGCCAGTCATGCATCCAGACAACGCACAAGACGTTCTGATGAAAATATCGAAGCTGTACGAGCCAGTATTGAGGAGACCCATCGACATCGAGTTATCGCCGCTCTCAGGAATTAGACATCTCTCGCACCACTCTCCGACGCATAATTCATAAAGATTTGAAGATGTTTCCATATAAAATTCAAATGGCACAAAAACTAAACCCAGCTGATTATCCGCGACGCCTTAATTTTGGCAAACAAACAAATGGGTCAACTTTAAATGGCCTACCCTGTATAAGAACATAATGCTATACGTTCCATATATTGTTAATGTTTATGTAATGTTTATGCTACAAGTAGACAACCAGACAACCGCGACGCCCAATACCTACAATAAGGAATGCATACAGCAAGACAAACACACGTAATGCTATACATTCCCTATACACTTAATGTTTATGTTATAAGTAGACAAACAGACAACCGCGGCGCCTACTGTTTGTAATAAGAAATGCATATAGCAAGATAAACACATTTAATGATGCTATGCATTCCATTTATGAACATGCAGCTGTTGTTTAAGTAGGCAAACAGACAACCGCGGCGCCAAATGTTTATAATAAGGGATGCATATAGCAATACAAATACAAGTGGTACCAAACTTAATACTACTTTTGTAACACTGCCCTCCACTTAAGCCTAATCGTCCCGATTAGGCACAAATCCTCTTGAACCAAATGGGGCGAGCTTCTCCAAATGCACTACTTTCATTTTACATCGTGCTTTTCCATTTCTTTGTATGCGGTATACCACGTCATTAAGTCGTTTCATCACCATATGGGAAGGGCCCCCAGGTTGTCTGCAATTTAGGGGACAAGCCTTTCTTTCGAAGTGGATTGTACAACAGGACCAGATCACCTTCTTAAAAACCTTTTGAATTTGCCGCTTGATCGAACCGGTCCTTCATCTTATTGCTCATCAGATGCGTGTGCTGTCTTACCATTAGATGCAATTCATTCATTTCTTCCTTTAAGGCAGAACAATAATCTCCATCATTTCTTACAGCTGTAGGATTCGTTCCAAACTTAAGATCAGCAGGGAGTCGCAGATCAGATCCGAAAATAATCTTTGCTGGCGTGTAACCAGTTGTCTCGTGCTTCGCTGAACGATACGCAAGCAGGAACATCTGGATGCACTTGTCCCAATTCCGTTGATCTTTATCATCGATTTTCCGCAGATGTTCTTCGAGCGTTCGGTTGAATCTCTCTACCATCCCATCTGATTGTGGATGTAACGCTGTTGTCCGTGTCTTGTGGATGCCAATAATGTACAGACTTCTTGGAGAATGGAAGATTCGAAATTCCTGCCTTGATCTGAGTGTAATTCGACGGGCACTCCGAACCTCGTTATCCAATTTTCTACAAACGCTTCGGCTACTGTCTTCGCTTCTTGGTTTGATAAGGCATGCACTTCTGGCCATTTACGGAAATAGTCCATGACAACCAGTAGATATTTGTTTCCGGCCGTACTGGTTGGGGACGGACCAACCATTGCGACTCGTTCAAATGGTGATCCCACGTTGTACTGTTGCAGCCTACCGCACTTTTAACTTTAGGACCTTTAGCAGCCATGCACTTTACACAATTACTTATCCATTCTGCTAATGAATCTTGACAACCAATCCAGTAGAACAGTAGTTTAAACTTCTCTATAGTTTTTGTAATTCCAAGGTGTCCTCCACTAGGTCCATTTGATATTCTTTCAATACCGGGATCAGGGACTTCGGTACTATGGTCAGCAGACGAGATTGTTTGCCATCTTCGCTTTCCCAGGTACGATGAAGGTATCCATTAACGAGGTTTATGCTGTTCCATTGGGCCCAATATGCTTTTGCAGTTGGACTCTTGCTACTAATTTGTTCCTTTGTTGGAAAAAAACCCCATTTTCTTGGGCCCCTTTAATTTTGGGCAAACAAAAAAAGGGCCCTTTTCCCCCCCTGATAAGATTCTGATGGGTAGGATTTCCAATTTCTTCAGGTTTATTTTTTATTAAAAGTAACACCGCCCCAAATCCAAAATTATCCCCCCTTCTTTTCCCTTTTTAGACAATGTTTATGTTTCAGTGGACAAGGGCGACTTTTTGAAAAAAATGCATATAGAAAATTTTTGGGGTTTGCACCCCCCTTTTTCGGTTTTTGTTTAAGTCCGACAACCGCTGCGAAATGTTTATCCATAGGGGTGAAATTTGGCAATAAAAGATTCTTAAAACTTAAAAACCTATTTTTAAATCCCCTGCATTGAATCGCCCCTTGGGCA
This sequence comes from Bactrocera correcta, assembly GCA_027475135.1. Lineage (NCBI taxonomy): Eukaryota > Metazoa > Arthropoda > Insecta > Diptera > Tephritidae > Bactrocera > Bactrocera correcta. The sequence goes on from CM050326.1 coordinate 43,979,786, forward strand.
AAACCCGTTTGAACCCAAATACTTGTGGAAATGTTTTAAAATTTCCCCACGTGCTTTTATTTCTTTTATGGGGTTCCACGTATTTTTTCCCCCTTGGGAAACCCCCAGGTTGCTGAAATTTTAGGGGAAACCTTTCTTTCGAGTGGTTTGACACAGGCCCGGGACACCTTCTTCCACAACCTTTGCATTTGCCGGATGAACCGTTTTTCCCACTTATTGGATCATCAACATCGGTGCTTTTTCCCCAAAGTTATTTTCTTTTTAAGGGCTGAACAAAATCTTTTTCTTGTTAATTGCCAAATACAAACGAGGGATTCTTCTTGATCAGACCCAAAAAAAATCTTTTGGCAACCCGTTGCAAATCCGGTAACGATACCAAGCGGTAATCGGTGCTTTTAATTCCGTTGATTTTTAAATCTGATTTTAATTTTTGACTTCGGTTGAACCCTCTTCCATCACACGAGGGTTTTAACGTGTTCCTGCTTGTTCCAATAATGTAAAACTTTTTGGGAATGGAAGCAAAAATTTCCGCCGCTGATGAAATTCGCTGGCACTAAACCTTTCCCCTAATTTTTCAGATGTTTCGGCAAAACTTTTCGCTTTTGGGTTTTGAAAAATGCCCCCCTTTTTCAAAAGATAAAACCAAATTTTTGTTTCCGGCCGTCCTTTAACCCCATGCCATCAGTCGCTCGAACATTGCAGGCGTATTAAATAACCCAAATGGCATCACAGAGAATTCCCAAAACCCGTCGCCCATACTGAAAGCGGTCTTTTCACGGTCACATTCATCAATCTCAACTTGCCAATATCCACTTTGTACATCTAATGTAGAAAACCATTTCGCTCCAGACAAGGTGTCTAATGTATCGTCGATTCTTGGTAGAGGATAACTGTCTTTCTTTGTGACATCATTCAACTTCCTATAATCTACGCAGAAACAGGTGCTACCATCTTTCTTTTTAACTAAGACGATAGGTGAGCTCCATGGACTTATTGAAGGTTCGATTACACCGTTTTTGTGCATTTCTTCAATAATTTTGTTAGCATCCTCACGTTTTGCTAGTGGAACCCTACGCGGAGCTTGTCGGATTGGTTTAGCGTCTCCAGTATTTATGCGATGTTTGACAATGCCGGTTCTTCCTGTATTTCCTTCGTTTGCAAATATGGATGCGTATTTTTCTAATAGTTTTTCTGCTTTTCATTTCCATGCAGTTCGTTCAGCAAATTATTTAGGAGTGTAGGACTTATCTGCTGTGACTCAATAGTAGGCTTCTGTTGTGACCGTTCGCATCGTGCTATTGCACTTATATTCTGGCACTGTCCAATTACTGCTCCTTTCTTCAGACTTATAGGCGTGTTGAATTCATTCACTACTCTGACCGGAATGGTGGCGTCTTCTCTAGTTTTCACAAGCGTTCTTCCTACCAATATGGGTGTATCTATTTTTGTTGGTTCCACAATCCACAACTCTTCAGTCCCACCTCCTCCATTCACTTTAGCCCATACAATCGGCTCAGATTTTGGTGGAATACTCTGATTATCATCAACAATCACCCTCTTACTTTCAACGTTGGTCACATATCCGGTGTTTATAGGCATCTCCATGTTCTGGCAAAACAGCATTTGCTTGTTTAAATCCAAAGTAACCCCGTGATCAATCATGAAATCTACTCCCATTATAATTTCATCCGTGATTTCTGCTACGATGAAGGTGTGATTAACTTCCAGGGTACCAATCATCACTTCGCAAAACACTTTTCCCGCGACAGCTGCTTCCTCCCCGGTGGCCGTTCGAAGCTTGCAACCGACTAATGATTCAACCATTCCTCTTACCACATCCGGTCGGATAATTGAATGTGTGGCACCAGTATCCAAAGTAAGCGTTGACAGTCGTCCATTTACGATGCCGTTGATAGTAAGATTGTTGTCATGGCGACCTATTTGTGATATCGAGATGGCGGGGCCAATAGTTGTGGGAACCAGCTCACGCCCCTTTGAACTGTTCCGTTTTAGTTTAACGACTTGTGAGATGTGGATGCTTCGTCCTCGTTATCTGTTGGTTGTTTCCGTTTTGATGGGTTTACTTTTATATTGCAATTTCGGGCAAAGTGACCCGCTTTTCCACAGTTGAAACATCTGCCTGTTGTATTTACTCGCGGTGCAGCAATTGTCTTCAGAGTCTTCAATATTTCTTCCATCAGCGCCGGTTGTTCCATTTCAACCCTTTGTACCTTGTGTGCTGGTTTACTTAGTAGGGAAGCTGTTTCCTGTGTGAGGGCGTGCGAAACCGTTTCAGCAAACGTTCTTTTTGGCAATGCATATGTGGCGCGTTTGGTGTCCACATCACGAATTCCATTTATGAAACATTGAATTTTTACCCTCTCAATGTAATCCACAGGTGCATCTGAATTTGCTAAATGGGCCAGTCGTTCTATTCCAGTTGCGAACTCTCGCAATGACTCGTTCATCTTCTGACCCCTATTTTGCAGTTTGATCTGGTGCTCACTACCATATCGTCTTTCTATCGCACTCATCAATGCCTCATAGTTTTCCCGTTCACAATCTGGAATAGTCTAAAGGATTTCTGCCGCAGGTCCTTTCAATGATACAAACAAGGACGCCACTTTGTCCGCTGCATTCCAGTTATTGGCCATTGCTGCCTTTTCAAACTGTAATTTGAAAATTTGAAATAGAATACTTCCATCGAATGTGGGTGCCTTCAATCTTGGATTATTTGTTGATGGCGCAGGGCCATGCAGTTGCAGTTCTCGCATACGATTACTCAATTGAAGAACTTCTGAAATTTTTTAAATTTTTCTTCTTTTTAAAATTTCTCTTGCACTTGTTTTTGTTTTTTTGTTTTTCTCCAGTGTTTTAGATGTGCGTGCGCTCCGAGGTCCTAACATCGACTCGGACTACTATATTGTTGCAGCCAAAATTCGCACCCGCCTCTGTGCAGTAAAAAACGCACGCCAACTAACACAAGGATGGTTCGACGTCGAAGCTGCAATCACAACAGACAGCCGAAAGATTTTCCACTCGGCTTGCACTCCTGCTCTCTGAGAGCATTCGTCAACAACTCGGTATAAGGGAACTGTGGAACGGCAATTTAAACTCCTTACGTGCAGCTGCAACCGAAACCATTGGTTTTCGGAAAGCGCAAAAGAACAGCTGTTACGACGAGGAGTGCCGTGTCGCAGCGGAGAGAAAACAGGCTACCTACCTCGCAACGTTACGATCGACCACAACACGTGCGGGATGGGATAGATACCGAGAGTTGAAGAGGGAAGCGAGACGCATTTGTAGACAGAAACAGAAAGAGGCCGAAATGCGTGAGTACGAAGAGCTTGATAAGCTGGCCGACAGGGGTAATGCTCGAAAATTCTACGAAAAGATGCGGCGGCTTACAGAAGGTTTCAAGACCGGAGCATACTCTTGTAGAACACCCCAAGAAGATCTAGCCACCGATGCCCAGAGCATACTTAAATTATGGAGAGAACACTTCTCCAGCCTGCTGAATGCCTGTGAACGCACAACACCAGGAGAAAGCGAACCCGATACCCCAATCGATGACGATGGAGCAGACGTTCCATTGCCCGACCATGAAGAAGTTCGAATAGCAATTGCCCGCCTGAAAAACAACAAAACGGCAGGAGCCGATGGATTGCCGGCCGAGCTATTCAAACACGGCGGCGAAGAACTGATAAGGAGCATGCATCAGCTTCTTTGCAAAATATGGTCGGACGAAAGCATGCCCAACGATTGGAATTTAAGTGTGCTATGCCCAATCCATAAAAAAGGAGACCCCACAATCTGCGCCAACTACCGTGGGATTAGCCTCCTCAACATCGCATATAATGTTCTATCGAGCTTATTGTGTGAAAGATTAAAGCCCACTGTCAACAAACTGATTGGACCTTATCAGTGTGGCTTTAGACCTGGCAAATCAAAAACCGACCAGATATTCACCATGCGCCAAATCTTGGAAAAGACCCGTGAAAGGAGAATCGACACACACCACCTCTTCGTCGATTTCAAAGCTGCTTTCGACAGCACGAAAAGGAGCTGCCTTTATGCCGCGATGCCTGAATTTGGTATCCCCGCAAAACTAATACGGCTGTGTTAGCTGACGCTGAGCAACACGAAAAGCTCCGTCAGAATCGAGAAGGACCTCTCCGAGCCGTTCGATACCAAACGAGGTTTCAGACAAGGCGATTCCCTATCGTGCGACTTTTTCAACCTGCTCTGGAGAAAATAGTTCGAGCTGCAGAACTTAACAGAGAAGGTACCATCTTCTATAAGAGTGTACAACATCGGCCTCAACACCTGCGCCGTTAGTTCTGCTTTCTCCAGACTGGACAAGGAAGCAAAAGAAATGGGTCTGGCAGTGAACGAGGGCAAGACGAAATATCTCCTGTCATCAAACAAACAGTCGTCGCACTCGCGACTTGGCATTCACATCACTGTTGACAGTCATAACTTTGAGGTTGTAGATAATTTCGTCTATCTTAGAACCAGCGTAAACACCAGCAACAATGTCAGCCTAGAAATCCAACGCAGGATAACTCTTGCCAACAGGTGCTACTTCGGACTAAGTAGGCAATTGAGAAGCAAAGTCCACTCTCGACAAACAAAAACCAACCTCTATAAGTCACTCATAATTCCCTATATGGTGCAGAGGCTTGGACGATGTCAACAACGGATGAGTCGACGTTGCGAGTTTTCGAGAGAAAGGTTCTGCGAAAGATTTATGGTCCTTTGCTCGTTGGCCACGGCGAATATCGCATTCGATGGAACGATGAGCTGTACGAGATATACAACGACATTGACATAGTTCAGCGAATTAAAAGACGGCGGCTACGCTGGCTAGGTCATGTTGTCCGGATGGATGAAAACACTCCAGCTCTGAAAGTATTCGACGCAGTACCCGCCGCGAGAAGCAGAGGAAGAGGAAGACCTCCACTCAGTTGGAAGGACCAAGTAGAGAAGGACCTGCCCTCGCTTGGAATATCCAATTGGCGCCATGTAGCGAAGAGAAGAAACGACTGGCGCGCTGTTGTTGACTCGGCTATAATCGCGTAAGCGGTGTCTACGCCAGTAAAGAAGAAGAAGTAGTATTTTCTGTAATCTGTTGTACCAAACGATTTTCTAACTGCGTATTATTTTCAGTCATTTGTTGTGTAAAGCGAGACTCTAACTGTGATGTATTTTCAGCTATTTGCTGTGCTAGACGATTTTCTGTTTGCAATGCATTTTCTGCCATTTGCTTAATAGCCACTAACAGCATGTTCATGTCTACTACTTTTTCTTCTAACTTTGTAGAAGTTTCTGGGCCATCAAATTCGAATTCGCCCACATTAATTCCATCCGCTTCCAATGCTTCACGTAATCGTGCCTGCAGATCGGCCTTTTGTCCGCTTATTGGCAAATTACGCTCCTCCAGTTCCTTTTTTAATTGCTGAATTCTTAACTTCTGACACCAATTGTTACGAATTTACTCCTTACTAGATACTAGGTTCGTATCTGGATTGACAAATAAAACCAAAAAAATAAACGTTTAGTTCGATTCAACAAAATTTCTTTATTTCAATATTCGCTTGCACTACAGCAGTTTACTCTCAGCACTGGTCCATTACGTTGGCGCTGCCACGGCTTATATAGCCACCCACTCCTCGCTAATGCCGACGTGTACTTCCAGAATATTGCGTCTGGCAATTATAAGAACATAATACTATTAGTTTACGGAGAGAAGGGCATAACGAGTTGCGAAAAGTTGCGAAAAAAAATCAATCACATTCCTCCGTAACTTAATGTTCATTGCAGAGTGGTTGCGGCAGGAATAAATGGATGTTTAACTTATTCCAGTGTGAGAGCGCCTTAAAATAAACGTTTTTTATAACATTTTCCATTGTAGCCAGATCAGAAAAAAAGCTACTTTTTGGGCATTTTAAATAAAACACCCATCGCATTTTCCACTCTACCTATGAGGTGTGCAAAAGGGCGCGTTACCGAAGTTATTTTTGGGTGCTTGGTTCCCCAACAGGCCTATATAACCCATTAAAAATTTATTTACATAAAAAAATAAAATAAAAACTAAACGATAACAATTCATATATAATAGTATAAAAAAATAACAAAAACAATATCACTTCATATCACAGTACAATAATATAATACTTAAAATTACAAAAATAAACGTATATACAAATGAAAATATTTAAGCCCCAAATTCTAATTTGTAATTAAAAACTTTCTAATCTTTGTCGTTCTAACTTTAGACCCTCTTAATGCGAATCTGCTTAAAAAAATCTTATTTTAGTATAAAATATTTAGCTCATTGCAACCACTAAAAGAGGAAGATAAAAACTGCAAATATGAAACACAGAAAATTTTATTTTTAAAATTGGAAAGAGATAAATCTTTGTTTAAAAATTTTGTCACAAAATAAATTCTAATTTTAATAAATAGAGCAATAACTACCGTTGGGTCACAGTCTTCACAACACAAGAAGGGCCTAATATCTTTTAATTTAGCAAAAAGAATTTCTCCTAATCCTATTTTATGACATTTTCTGTCAAATTCCTCAACAAATTTTATTTCTAAATTATTAATAAATGCAACAAATTTTTGAAGCGGCTTCACTAAGTTGCATTTATCGATCTGGTTTTGGTGTATGAAGATGAATTCATCTGAAGGAATTTCATCTCCTAAATAAGGTAATGGCAGAAGACATGTGTGCATTTCAAAAATTTTCAAATAAAGGTAGCCGCAAAAATAATTAAAAACAGTTTCCTTTAAAAAGTTAATTCCTAAACTACTATCTAAAGTAATGGATCTAACAATGGAGTGTTCGGGCCGTGGTAAACCCTGGAAATCCTGCCAAGACAGGTCACCTAAAACGGAATCATTGCACACATTAAGAAGAACATTATGGCTATGTTCTGAAATAACTGTGGCTTCGGGTTCTAAAGGCAGCTCACAGTTACCTTTTGTTACGATATTTACGTAACGTAAACCCCACGACTTCCTAAATAAACTAGAGAACATGAAAGGTGTAACTTTAGTACCTCCCCTACTTCTAATCTGACCAAAAAAATGCTCTAAGCTGTCCTGACATAGTCGTCTTGTCTTCAGGTAAGGAAATCCTGAGTTGACAGCAATCGCCACAATCCTCTTAAACTATTAATATTAATTAACCACCCCTACTCACCAGCAACAAGTAGAGCGTGACAGATTGCAAGCGACATTTGTCAAATATTAAAATACACATGTTCTTAAGGACAGAGTTATTGAGTCAGCTGCACGACTACATAACTGTGTCCATAAGAACGTGTGTATTTTAATATTTGACAGATGTCGCTTGCAGTCTGTCGCGCTCTACTTGTTCAGCACATCACACTTAAAAACACACGGAAATTCAAATTCATTATTCAAAATTAATATTTTAATTGCACAATAGAAACACTTATTTATTTGAAATTTTTCCCAAATTCACAAACACTTTTTGCACTATTTAATGTTTTGCACTCACCGTTCGAGGTCCGTTCCATTGTGTGGAAAACTAAATGTTCTTCCTCCCTCGTTGCAGCAGCCAACAATACATTTTCTCCAACTGCTGGTTGTTTTCGGAATTTTATTTGTAAAATAAAATAAAAAAGTATTAAATAAATGCAAGTTTATTTAATAAAAGTTAAAATATACTCACATCTTTCAACTTACGTGCTGTTTCGCTTTCGCTGAAAAATGTCTCCATTCGAATAATAATTTGGCGGGATTTTAATCTGGTCGTCCCTCTTTTCCAATTGCTAAACGTCAAAACCTCCTGAACTCGATTAGCTGTCAAAGCTTAGGTGGTTTTGACGTTTAGCAATTGGAGTTAAACATCTCTTTATCTCTGGGTTGCGGCAATACTGACATTGTACACAAATTAAAGAGCGGAAGTTTACTTCATATCGGTATTGTACAGTTGTGTGAACAAGAAGAGGTAAACATAATTTTCTGGGTTTAGAATTTCGGATTAAAATTTGTTTTATTTACCTTTGCATGGTGGGAGATTCTAATCACTGTTAGGAAAAAATATATAAGTTATACTTTTATCTAAAAACAATTTTATTTAATAAGAAAACAGCACATTTTAAAACTTCACAACACATATAGTTGTTCCAATTTTGTTCACACCACTATACATGAGATAGAACAGTTAGTGGTGGTGATGCCAGTTGTAAAAATTCATTTTAGCTACAATTGAGAAAACTTCTCAAGTTGTGGGCTTTTACACGTACGTATGCAAGTCAGTTTTATATATATTGTTACAAAAAGTAGTATTAAGTTGTATTTGTATTGCTATATGCATCCCTTATTATGAACAATAGCTGTAGGTATATGGAATAGCATTTGTCTTGTTGTAGACATCTGGCGCCGCGGCTGTCTGCTTGCGTCTGGCGCCGTATAGCATTATGTTCTGGTAATTTCCAGACGCGATATTCTAAAAGGAACACGTCGGCATCAGCGAGAAGTGCGTGGCTATATAAGCCGTGGCAGCGCGAACGTAATCAATCAGTGCTAAGAGTAAACTGCTATAGTGTAGACGAGTTGTGAAATAAAGAGTAGTTGAATTAAATTAAACAGTTGTAGTTTTATTTGTCAATCCAGAGATACGAACCTAACAAAGTGAACTAGCAAGCAGTAAAATCGTAACAATTGGTGTCAGAAGTGGGATTGTCAAATAATCCAAATTCAAAATGGTTAAATTCGGAGAATTGAGAATTCAGCAATTAAAAAAGGAACTGGAGGAGCGTAATTTGCCGATAAGCGGGCAAAAGGCGGATCTGCAGGCACGATTACGTAAGCAATGGAAGCGGATGGAATTAATGTGGACGAGTTCGAATTTGTTGGGCCAGAAACTTCTACAAAGGTAGAAGAGAAAGTAGAAGAACAACGAACATCATCAAGTGTAGACATGAACACGTTGTTAGTGGCTATTAAGCAAATGGCAGAAAATGCAGTGCAAACAGAAAATCGTCTGGCACAGCAAATAGCTGAAAATACATCGCAGTTAAAGTCTTGCCTTACACAACAAATGATTGAAAATAATACGCAGTTAGAAAAGCGTTTGGTACAACAGATTACAGAAAATAATACACAAGTGCAAGAGAAATTTTCAAAATTTGAAGACGAATTAAGCGCAATAAAAAATGACGAAGAAAATTTAAGATCAGAATTTCTTCAACTGAGTAATCGTGTGCGAGAACTGCAACTACATGGCCCTGCACCATCAACAAATAATCAAAGATTGAAGGCACCCACATTCGATGGAAGTATTCCATTTCAAATTTTCAAACTTCAGTTTGAAAAGACAGCAATGGCCAATAATTGGAATGCAGCGGACAAAGTGGCGTCCTTGTTTGTATCATTGAAAGGACCTGCGGCAGAAATCCTTCAGACTATTCCAGACTGTGAACGGGAAAACTATGAGGCATTGATGAGTGCGATAGAAAGACGATATGGTAGTGAGCACCGGAAACAAATATACCAGATCGAACTGCAAAATAGGGGTCAGAAAATGAACGAGTCATTGCAAGAGTTCGCAACTGAAATAGAACGACTGGCTCATTTGGCAAATGCAGATGCACCTGTGGATTACATTGAGAGGGTAAAAATTCAATGTTTCATAAATGGAATTCGTGATGTGGACACCAAACGCGCCACATATGCATTGCCAAAAAGAACGTTTGCTGAAACGGTTTCGCACGCCCTCACACAGGAAACAGCTTCCCTACTAAGTAAACCAGCACACAAGGTACAAAGGGTTGAAATGGAACAACCGGCGCTGATGGAAGAAATATTGAAGACTCTGAAGACAATTGCTGCACCGCGAGTAAATACAACAGGCAGATGTTTCAACTGTGGAAAAGCGGGTCACTTTGCCCGAAATTGCAATATAAAAGTAAACCCATCAAAACGGAAACAACCAACAGATAACGAGGACGAAGCATCCACATCCCACAAGTCGTTAAACTAAAACGGAACAGTTCAAAGGGGCGTGAGCTGGTTCCCACAACTATTGGCCCCGCCATCTCGATATCACAAATAGGTCGCCATGACACCAATCTTACTATCAACGGCATTGTAAATGGACGACTGTCAACGCTTACTTTGGATACTGGTGCCACACATTCAATTATCCGACCGGATGTGGTAAGAGGAATGGTTGAACCATTAGTCGGTTGCAAGCTTCGAACGGCCACCGGGGAGGAAGCAGCTGTCGCGGGAAAAGTGTTTTGCGAAGTGATGATTGGTACCCGGGAAGTTAATCACACCTTCATCGTAGCAGAAATCACGGATGAAATTATAATGGGAGTAGATTTCATGATTGATCACGGGGTTACTTTGGATTTAAACAAGCAAATGCTGTTTTGCCAGAACATGGATATGCCTATAAACACCGGATATGTGACCAACGTTGAAAGTAAGAGGGTGATTGTTGATGATAATCAGAGTATTTCACCAAAATCTGAGGCGATTGTATGGGCTAAAGTGAATGGAGGAGGTGGGACTGAAGAGTTGTGGATTGTGGAACCAACAAAAATAGATACACCCATATTGGTAGGAAGAACGCTTGTGAAAACTAGAGAAGACGCCACCATTCCGGTCAGAGTAGTGAATGAATTCAACACGCCTATAAGTCTGAAGAAAGGAGCAGTAATTGGACAGTGCCAGAATATAAGTGCAATAGCACGATGCGAACGGTCACAACAGAAGCCAACTATTGAGCCACAGCAGATAAGTCCTACACTCCTAAATAATTTGCTGAACGAACTGCATGGAAATGAAAAATTAAAAGCAGAAAAACTATTAAAAAAAATACGAAAACCTAATTTGCAAAAAAAAGGAAAAAGGAAAAAACCGGTTTCAAACTTCCAAAAAATCCTGGAGTAAAACCAAACCCTTTTTCCGCGTGGGGTTATAAAAAATTTGAAAAATGTAACAAAAAAAAAAAGGAAAAAAGGTTAAATCCCTTTTCCAAAATCCATACTAACCCCCCTTTCTGGGGGAAATGGTTTTAATTTAGTCAAAAAGGGGAAAGGAAAAGTTAATTTAAAAAATTTGGCCCGTAAAAGACCCTTTTGTTGGGCAAAAGGGTTTTTTAATTTCTGGGGTTTTGGAAATTTGGGTTATGAATGGCCAAAAAACCGTTTCGGGGGCGACTTTTGGGGAACCATGTTTGGGTTAAAAGGCCTCAACTTAAAGCGGGTGTATCTTGATGACATTATCATCATGGGAAAAAGTTTTGATGATCATCTGAAAAATCTAGAGGAAGTCTTTCAGCGAATAGCATCAGCCGGATTACGCTTGAATCCCAAAAAGTGTTCATTATGGAAGAAGCAGGTCACATATCTCGGACATAAAGTGTCAACTGAGGGAATTCACACCGAGGAAGGAAAAATAAAAGCAGTGAAAGATTGGCCTCGACCCACCAACATTCATGAACTCCGCAGCTTCCTCGGCTTATGCACGTATTACCGCCGTTTTGTACCTGGATTTGCGAACTGGCTAGAAGTTTACATGATTTAACAAAGAAGAATCGCCCGTTTGTATGGCAGTTGGAACAAGAAAAAGCGTTTGAGCAGCTTAAAGAACTACTTTGTACGGCGCCGATGTTGGCTTATCCAATACCTGGAAAGAAATTCATCCTGGATACAGATGCGAGCGCTTATGGAATTGGAGGTGTCCTGTCTCAGCTCATCGACGGACAAGAAAGAGTAATTGGGTATTACAGCAGAGTGCTCGGGGAAAACCCGAGAAAAAATACTGTGGACGCGAAAAGAACTACTAGCTGTGGTGGAATGTGTAAAACATTTCCACAAGTATTTGTATGGACAACGATTCTTGCTGAGGACTGATCATGCAGCATTAAAATGGTTATTACAGTTTAAGAATCCGGAAGGCCAAATTGCACGATGGATCGAAAGATTACAGAATTACGACTTCGAAACGGAACATCGAAAGGGGATTCACCACAAAAATGCGGATGCATTATCACGTCGCCCTTGTCCACTGGAATGTAAACATTGCTCCAAATCAGAGGGAAAAGAAGGTATAATCGAGTGCGATTACTGAATATAGAACCTGAAGATGATTGGACTCCTCATCGCATCAGAATCAATCAGCTGGAGGACCCTGATCTTGCAAAGCTGGTAATGGCCAAAGAAAATGGGGTACGACCAACAAAGGAACAAATAAGTAACGAGAGTCCAACGGCAAAAGCATATTGGGCCCAATGGAACAGCATAAACCTCGTTAATGGATACCTTCATCGTACCTGGGAAAGCGAAGATGGCAAACAGTCTCGTCTGCTGACCATAGTACCGAAGTCCATGATCCCGAAAGTATTGAAAGAATATCACAATGAACCTATGGAGGGCACCTTGGGATTACAAAAACTATTGAGAAGATTAAACAACGGTTCTACTGGATCGGTTGTCGAGATTCCATAGCAGAATGGATACGTAATTGCGTAGAGTGCATGGCAGCTGAAGGTCCTAAAGCCAAGAGTCGCGGTAGGCTACAACAGTACAACGTGGGATCACCATTTGAACGAGTCGCAATGAATGTTGCAGGTCCGTTCCCAACCAGTACGGCCGGAAACAAATATCTAATGGTTGTCATGGACTATTTCAGTAAATAGCCAGAAGTATATGCCTTACCAAACCAAGAAGCGAAGACAATAGCCGAAGCGTTTGTAGAAAATTGGATAACAAGGTTCGGAGTGCCCGTCGAATTACACTCAGATCAAGGCAGGAATTTCGAATCTTCCATTTTCCAAGAAGTCTGTACATTATTGGGCATCCACAAGACACGGACAACAGCGTTACATCCACAATCAGATGGAATGGTGGAGAGATTCAACCGAACGCTCGAAGAACATCTGCGGAAAATCGTTGATAAAGATCAACGGAATTGGGACAAGTGCATCCAGATGTTCCTGCTGGCGTATCGTTCAGCGAAGCACGAGACAACTGGTTACACGCCAGCAAAGATTATTTTCGGATCTGATCTGCGACTCCCTGCTGATCTTAAGTTTGGAACGAATTCCCACAGCGTAAGAAATGATGGAGATTATTGTTCTGCCTTAAAGGAAGAAATGAATGAATTGCATCTAATGGTAAGACAGCACACGCATCTGATGAGCAATAAGATGAAGGACCGGTTCGATCAAGCGGCAAATTCAAAAGGTTTTGAAGAAGGTGATCTGGTCCTGTTGTACAATCCACTTCGAAAGAAAGGCTTTCCCCGAAATTGCAGACAGCCTGGGAAGGACCCTATATGGTGATGAAACGACTTAATGACGTGGTATACCGCATACAAAGAAATGGGAAAGCACGATGTAAAATGAAAGTAGTGCATTTTGAGAGGCTCGCCCCATTTGGTTCAAGAGGATTTGTGCCTAATCGGGACGATTAGGCTTTAGTGGAGGGCAGTGTTACAAAAAGTAGTATTAAGTTGTATTTGTATTCCTATATGCATCCCTTATTATGAACAATAGCTGTAGGTATATGGAATAGCATTTGTCTTGTTGTAGACATCTGGCGCCGCGGCTGTCTGCTTGCGTCTGGCGCCGATAGCATTATGTTCTGGTAATTTCCAGACGCGATATTCTAGAAGGACACGTCGGCATCAGCGAGAAGTGCGTGGCTATATAAGCCGTGGCAGCGCGAACGTAATCAATCAGTGCTAAGAGTAAACTGCTATAGTGTAGACGAGTTGTGAAATAAAGAGTAGTTGAATTAAATTAAACAGTTATAGTTTTATTTGTCAATCCAGAGATACAAACCTAACAAAGTGAACTAGCAAGCAGTAAAATCGTAACAATATGCATATATAAAAAAATATACTTTTGACCATAATAAATTATATATATATATAAAATATATAATAATGCTTATATAAATATATATCATAAATATATATTAATATTTGAGATATTTTCAGTTTGGTTGTTTTATCAAAATATTCAAAGAATTTAGATTTTTTTTCTATAATTGTTCTGTTAAATTTTAAAAATCTAAGTTGCCTCTGGAAATGTATTAAAATACTAATACGCACTATAGAAAGGGAACACATATTTTCAAAAATATAAGATATCATCAAATAAAAATATATTTGCACGGTATGGCATTATTGATTGAGAGTGGCTAAGCACACAAATAGAATACGAACACTAATGGCAGAGAGTTTCTGAGAAACATCGTATTTCGCTTCTCCCTCAGTGTTCATTCGAACAATGTTGCCGTTACTCAATACGCATATGTACCCAGCGGGGTTCAATGGTTCACCGCTTACATTTTTCTTTGAAGAGTACTTCGAAGAAAATTCTTTTAGAATTCTTCGATACCAGGTAATGCATAAAAGTAAGCTATGTGGAATAATGGTTCCCCGCTTACATTTTTCTTTGAAGAATACTTCGAAGAAAATTCTTTGTAGAATTCTTCGACACCAGGTAATGCATAAAAGTAAGCTATGTGGAATAATGGTTCCCCGCTTACATTTTTCTTTGAAGAATACTTCGAAGAAAATTCTTTGTAGAATTCTTCGATACCAGGTAATGCATAAAAGTAAGCTATGTGGAATAATGGTTCCCCGCTTACATTTTTCTTTGAAGAACACTTCGAAGAAAATTCTTTGTAGAATTCTTCGACACCCGGTAATGCATAAAAGCTATGCGGCTAAATTCTACTGTGTTCATATTTACAAGTCAAGTAGGTACATGAAAAACGACAAATACAAATTGATGAAATAAAATTTATAAGTAAATTTTTTCATTATTTCGTCAAATCATCAAGCAAAAAGTTGGTAATATGTTTTTAATATTGAAGGACATAGCTTTAAATTAATAAACATACTCTTTTAACTTTTTTGTAGAATGTGTGAAAGTTGAAGACTTCACCGAATCGGAGTGTATTCACCAAATTCAAAAAAGTATCAAGCTCGCCAAAGGCCGTTTCTTCAAGTCTCGTTGCTTGGAAAAAAAAAACGAAAAGAGACTCAGCCACAAAATTTAAAGAAAACCATAATGGCTAAATGAGCAGCGACGTATAATTACATTCACATAAGTTCACCACACCGAATCACAAGCAAGTATTCACCTTTTCACGCGAGAGAGAACGAGAAAGGATCTGGCGCACCTTTTTTCGTTACGACGTCGTTCGACCAACATCTCCTCTTTCGCAGCATCCCGGTTCTTTCCGCTAGTTACCCGCCTGTATATATGTATATTTAACGTTTTTTAAAACCTGCTGCTCTCAACCTTTGATCATTTTATATACATATACATATGTATATAATATGTATTTAACGTTTTTAAACTATTTCAATTTGTAATAATTCAGTTCAGTTAAACACATTTTGTTATAACAATTTTTAAGGGCATTTCGCATAAAATAAAACCTTTATAACGATTTTATTGAATCTAGTGCATTTTTCTTTTTAACAAAAAGTGTGAGTGGCCTATAAGGTGAGTTTTTGTACACTTAATACTTATTTTCATACGAATATGCAATTTTTTCTATATCAAAGAATTCTTCGTTAACTATGGCATCGACGAATTCTTCGTTTACTTTGGCATCGTAGAATTCTTCGTTAACTGTGTCATCGAAGAATTCATCGTTAACTATGGCATCGAAGAATTCTTCGTAAACTATGGCATCGAAGAAATCTTCGTTAACTATGGCATCGAAGAATTCTTCGTTTACTTTGGCATCGAAGAATTCTTCGTCCCTATGGTAAGCGAAAGAGGTGATCTGTTACTTTTCGTAGGACATCGCCGTGTTAATTTTCATCGATCGGGGTAAGCGATACAATCATGCTGCATCGTTTACCTTACTCGCTTACCAATGTCTACCATATCCCGCTGGGTAGCTTTGCTTACATCTAACTTTACAATTATAATTTTTCATAATATAAAATACCAAAACTGAAATCAAACTAGTAAAACTAGTTTATATATTTATAAATAATAGCATTCGATTCTGATTTTGAGTTAGTTTAAGAAAATTTCAAATACATTGAAGACAATTTTTATAATTACTACAGTATATCGAGACTGGCAACCCTGCGTTGTGAGAGAGTAATCTGCTGAGTCGTTTCTACGGGGTAAACCCCAAGTCGTTGAAAATTCTACGGTAAGCGGGCGGTAGAAGAAGGTAGTATTGCGCTCTCATAAGATTCATTTGTGTATATGCGTTTGAAGAAACAGTGGTTCAGAAACTGAAATTATTATAATTGAAATGTGCCGAAATATTATCAGCGAGAAAAGGCAGTGTCCAAAATTTAAAAAGAAAAATTAGTCCATTTAATGTGGAATGGGAAGAAAAGTATTTAAGTCAGGAAAGCTCTGCTATGTATATATATAATAGATCTACAGTTCTCTACTCTTTTAAAAATAAGTTTGCGCAAATTTCAGACAGAATTACTTTTTATAAAGATCTTTGTTTAAAGAAATATCCATGTTTGAAATTTTTTTCTTCGAAAATTATATGTATCTATGTTTGGAAGCACCTACACTTGTGAACAATTTTTTTCAACAATGAAATTAAACAAACATTTAATAAGATGTAGGTTATCTAATTTAAATTTTGGTACAATAATGCGTGTAGCTGCAGCAAATGACATTAAATCAAACATAGAATTTATTATGTCAAATAAACTAAACTAAATGCTGTTATAAAGGCATATTAAAAAATTATTACTAAAATTAAATACTCATTATACTTTTTGCTATTTGTCTTAAATTTTAAAAATTTTTAGTAGTTACAAAGAAACTTAGAATTGTTAGGCAATTTTACAGTTATTACCCACAGTGCAACTTCCCATATACATATGCGCGCGCTCTCATTTGTAAACATGGTGTGGTAAAATACGTTGCTCTCATTTGTAAATGTGGAGTGGTAAAATACTTTGCTCTCACTTCCCTCTTCATGTTTTCGCGCGATGATCCCCTCACCTAGCCCTCAAAATGTGCACTCGTGCCCGAACGGGCAAAATGCCCCTGAGGGCTGATATGCCCATCCCTGATTTTAGCGATTTACTTTGAATTTCTTTCAAGAAACAATTGTTGATTTCATGTTTCTTCGCAAAACCAGGTTTGCCATATTCGCATTTTATTGAAAAATGTATTAAAAATTAGTACTAGATTTCTTTAGAGCTGCACAAGTAAATTTATCGCTGGAAAGTTGCTTGACCGTTTCTTAAGCGTTTTTTTATATGAAGTTTTTACATTTCTTGAGAGCTGGATACTAAGCTTAAGCATGTACAATTTTAAGTAAGACCAAAAATGTTTCAGCTAATTAAAATGAATAATTTCTTAGTACAACAAATTACATATTTTATATAGGCATTCACTTTGGCTCACATGGAAAAAACCCAGCATATGAGCTGTGCAGTTAAACTGGCTATTACATAATTAAAATTCGAAATAATTAAATTCGAAACTTAGCTTTCACAACAAAGTTCTGCTATACAAACTGGAAATAAAACCAATTTGGATGTATGGCATCGAAATGTGGGGTACGACTAACATTGTGCCATACAAAGGTTCCAGTCAAAGATCCTGAGAGGTATAACAAGTTCACCACTGTACGTTCGTAATGAAAACATTCACAAAGATCTTAGTTTCGCATTGTAAAGAAAGAGGTAGTAGAGGACAGCAAAAAAATATATTAGCATAAAATCCGTAATCATACAAATCCATAAGTTATTGACTTGCTACATTCTTTTATTCAAACCCGCTTAAGGAGAAAAGACCAACCAGCCTTCTAAAGAGGAACGTATCACCAAACCGGAACCTTGAGGTTGTTAAGTTTTAAGTAGATTTAAGATTTTATTTATTAGTCTTTGAGAAACGGATTCTTTAAATGAAGATATATTATTATATTCTTTTCGGCAAGGGATATGCTCATTATATTTATTAGAAAGTCGGGCTTAGCCCCATTTTTAAAAATTTCGACTCCACTTATTACTATCGAACGAAAACCAAAATGGTGACAGCAGAGAAGCCAGAGGAAACCCAAACGAGAACGGAGAAAACTCTTTCCTCACGGACGCGGTGTTCGTCCGATTATGGATCTGTCTTCAGGCCCGAGCACTTGTTTTTTTTTTTTCAGGATACATCAGTATCTGATTTAATTTCCATTGGGTCCTTTTCGAGAAGACTCATAGTTTTACGGTGTCGAAGGGGCAACCCCCTGTTTTAGAAGTTTAATTTGAATTGCAAACTTAAAATTGGTCCAAACCCGTAAATTAACAGCTAATATAAAAAAGATAATACTTCGTTTACCACCGTATTCCATTTACCATCTTTATGAAAATACCTGAGGTACAGTGGCGTAGCTACTACTTCGGGCTCCCGGGGCCAAGGATGTTTTGGTTTTCTTTGTGATTTTGAACAAATTATAGAACTAACCAGAATCTCATACAATTAAAAACTCGTGGAAATTAAAGAAAAATACCAGCAACTTGCCGAATCCTGTCCAGATGACTTGGATAACGAAGATTTATACAGTGAGATCCAAGAGTCCTACTTTTGTTAAAGAGAGCGAAGAAAAACGAAGAACAAATTGGATTTTCGCCAGAAAAAGTTTTACTATACATTTCTTCAATGGGACTGGAAGCCTACAGGACGTTAGCGACAGCTTAAAGAATACTGCTCACTACACCTGTATCAGTTGCATCTTGTGTAAGATCTTTTAGCAAACTTAAATTGATCAAATCTTACTTGAGATCGACCATGAGTCAGAGCAGACTGTCCAATCTTGCGATTCTCTCAATAGAATGTGAAAATGCTTCAACTTTAAATTGCAATGATATGATATGTGATTTTGTAGCGATCAAAGCTAAAAAGGTGCATCTTATGCCCGGTTTCACAGTCCATACTTATGTTGTGCTTAAGATAAAACAGGAAAATAGTGTTTTACAGTTCTGCTTAGGTTATGCTTAAGCACTGAAAATGGGAGGCTTAAGCAATGCTTAAATAACAGCTGATTTTTGTTTTGAATTGGCTTTGAATTTTCAGCGACATCTTTCGTAGCGTAGGGCAAGTGTCCGTTCGCTTGCACTCAAAAACAGCTTATACTTTTCCTTCAGTTCCCATAGGTGCTCCGACTCGCTAGTGATGAAATTTGGGGTTCTTTTGTTGTTTTCATAAATTTTTGATATAATTTTCTTCGCAAATTTATGTATTGTCTATTATAATTTAAATATTTCAAACATAGTATTTTTATGAATGACATTTGTAAAACATATGTTGCCCATAACGTTGCCATATATCATAATAAAATTTTATAGAAATTAAGCATTGACTGTGAAACGCAAACGACTACTCAGTTTGCAACAATGCTTAGCTAAGATTTTATTTAGGCACAACTTAAGTATGGACTGTGAAACCGGGCATTAAAGTTCTATGACTATTTTTAAGAAAGATATAAGACAAATTCAAAGACTGAGGAGTATTCGAGTAAAAATTAATAATTTTCATTATTATTCAGATTATTACATTGTGAGTGTACAACTCTTTATCTTTTATAATAAGTAATTGTTGAAGTATTTTTCTGAATATTAAAAAGTAGCGAAGATCGTTTTGCCGCCCCCCTAGCTACGCCACTGCTGAATTATGTACTTCAACTTGATTTCTGTTATTGTGTTTTTGTCTCTCGCTCCTAAAATAATACGTTAAATACATTTTTCTAAATTTTCGCAACTCATTCTTTTATGGAGAGATTTCGACAGAAAATCTCGAATTGGCGACTACTGTTAGCCACTGAATACATTCTGTCGAGGAAGTGAGTTAAACTTAATCGAAAATTTGGTTTTCGATGGTTTCAACGTAATCTGTTTCGACAGCAATCAGGATTAATTTCAGCAATGAAGACGCCAGCATTTGTCTAAGGAAATTGCTCTTGATCTCGCAGTATCAAGTTCTGAACGTCCACATCTTCTCTGATAATGGATACATTAGTTTTAGCGTGGGTTATCGCGGTCAACAAACAGAACATGTAGCAACTTCTAGAACACAAATGAACACCTACGTTGCACGAAGCTTCGATTAGTTCTTCTTCTCTGGAAAGTTGCTATCCTCTGAAAGCTCAGAAAGGTATAAGAAACCTCTTTGGCGGCCATCGGAGGTAATGGAGAACAGATTCTTCGTTGAAAGTTCATGTTAAAGTAAGCGGGTCGGCTTTAGTATACCGTCACAGGATTTCGGAAATGAAATGGGTATGGTCGGACAGAGGAGATTCTCCAGATCAAGAATATACAAGGTCTGTCGCAAAAGAAACAGAACCTTTTAAATATAACTGTTTCTGGAGGCGCCACCTATTGGTGGGTATATGAAATAAAAAGTTTGATATCTTGTTGACATGTCGTAAAAATTTTAAGACAATTGGATAACTACAATGTTATCGATCAAAAAGTGACAGCAGTTTTTGGTCATCGGTCGTAAAATGCATTTTGAACAATGAGCAAATACTAAATTTTGTTTTAAACTTGGGAAAACGTTTACTGAAACATTTCAAATGATGAAAAAAGTTTATGGTGATCAGTGCCTATCCCGTAGTAATGTGCATGAATGGTTTAAGCGATTCCAAGAAGGTCGTGAGGACCTCTGTGGCGATTAAAAGTCACCGAAAAAAAGTTGTCTTCAGAAGTCAAAAATATGGACAATGCTGATTTGTTTTTACGATTCCGAGGGTATTGTACACCAAGGCACGATTCCGATTACTTTGGCGGAGGGGTAAAAACCCGATTTTCCGTATAAATGGTGTATGTACGGATAGGGGAGCTTCTCCAGAGGAGGAATATCCAAAAATAATGTAAAAATAACTAATATTTTTTAAAATATTTACGTTTAAAAATTCAAAAATTTACACTGGGAACACATGTTATTTCTCTATGTTTCACTAATTTTTTTACGTTTTTTACTATGTATATTTAAATACACACTCTAAGCATTGAAATAAGTTCACATTTCACATTTATTTTGTAATTTTTCAACTAAATTTAGTAATTTAAAAATCACTTGTCAAATTTATGGCTGAAAAGTTTAGAGTGCTTATATTTACGTGGAAAACCAGCATTGCCACACCTTAAAAACCGAAAGTGAAGGATTTTTCAGCGTTTCACAGCGTTTTCTTTATTTGTACTTTCGAGTGGTACTCGTGTAGTACTCCTTTCTGCGTTAAAAATAAAAAAATGTATTGCCTTTGTGTTATAAAGTGATTATAATTTTTGGTTATCATGCACTCATATTGGCACATTGGAGTTTTCTTTATAAATTTGGATAAATTTGGTTATTATATCTGTCAGCGATTTCCATTTATTTTTGACGATACATTGGTTTGTATTTTAGGTGACGATATACTTATATATTATTGTATTTAAAATATGAGTTTGAGTGCATAAAAACCAAAAAATTTAACTATTTTATATCCAAAACTGAAATTTTGTTTCAATATGAGTGCATGATAACCAAAAAATATAACTACTTTATATCCAATATTGAAACAAAATTTAAGTTTTCGTTATAAAATGGATACATTTTGGTTATTATATCTTTCAGTGATTTCCATTTATTTTTGATGATACATTGGTTTGTATTTTAGGCGACGATATACATATTATATATTATTATATTTAAAACATGAGTTTTGGGTATAAAGTGGTTATATTTTTCGGTTATCATGCACTCATATTGAAACAAAATTTGAGTTTTTGCAATGTACTGTATACTTTACACTTTATTAGGTTATTATATCATATAATATTACTTATACATATGCATACATAATATTATTCTATAATATTACTATTGATATTATTATTAATGTAACTTAAATAATTTGAAGAAAAAAATGTGAATAAAGTGTATTTATCGTGGTCAAAAAGCTTCTTGAATGTTCGAATTTTGCGAATTTTTGAACTTCAAGGTCGAATATCTCGTAAACTAAACCGTATATGTTTTTTAATCAAGAGGACTTCCACTTTCCAACGGTACCTTAAAATCGCGGCGCCAAAGAAATCAGTATTTTGCCTACACCGAGCTCGTCCCACCTGGCCAAACGATTAATGCTGTGTTTTACTTTGGTGTTATGAAGCGTCTTTTGTCACGCATTCGTCATGCTCGACCATAATACCGTGAGGCAGGGTCCTGGCGGCTGTTGCACGATAATGCGCCGTGTCACTTGATTTGCCCATAAAAGGACACTGGTTTTAGAACATTTCAGCTATCCAAGGGACGACGACCGATATTCTCAAGAGCATTCCGAAAAATGACCTTAAACACTCATGCTAATTGACCGGGTTAACCGCTGTATCGAAGCACAAGGAAACTACTTTGAAAAAAATATATAAACTTTTGAAAAATATAATTTTTTATTTTTTTTTTTTTTAACAGTCCTGTTTCTTTTGCGACAGACCTTGTATAGTTATAGCCGCAGGAAGCTTATAGTTTTCGAGTTATTCGCGTTTAAAGTTTAAAATTACCACTATTTGAAGTACGTATTTTCGCGACATAAAATTTATTTTGCACTTCTATAGTGCAAAAATAGCTTTTATTATACATTTAACTTATTGTTGAATTCTGATTATTTAAGAATAACAAATGAGTTAAAACTGTCAAATAATCAGTGTTACCAAACTAATATAAGCAATAATAAGTTCAACGTGAAATTTGATACACCCCGGTGTTTGTTCGACTAGGGTTATTTTTTTTCGAAACAGGACCGAAGGTCGCCTGCGCAAAAAAGAGCCATACGCGAAAAAGATTTGATGCAGCCCGGTGTTTGTCCAACCAGGGTTGTTTTTTTTTAAGCGCGGCAGAAGGCCGCCCACGCAAAAAGGAGTTCAACGCGAAAAAAATTTGATGCACCCCGGTGTTTGACCGACCAGGGTTATTTGTTTTTGAAGCGCGGCCGAAGGCCGCCTACGCAAAGTATACGCGAAGAAGTAGCAATGTCAAAGAGGGTATAACAACCTCTAACATCTGATCATATTTGACCGTTTGTAGCTCTTTCGTTATTGTTATGTAAACCAATTTTAACAATAAGTTAAATATTGAAATAAAACTGTTTTTGTACAACATAATGTTAAATAAATATGTACAAGCGAATTAGTGAAAATATAAGTGCAAAACTAATTTTATATCTAGAAAATACGTACTTCAAATAACGATAATTTTCAAATTTAAACGCGAATATCTCGTAAACTATAAGCTTCTGGCTATAACCATATATATTCTTGATCTGGTGAATCTCCTCTATCCGACGATACCCATTTTATTCCCGAAATCCGGGACGGTATACTAAATCCTTCCTCACACCTGGGTGTTGAATTCATACAAACCTTTCAAGTCCCCTCAGCAGATGGTCAAGGCATCATACAGCTAACAGACCCGCATCTATGCGAACTACGTTCGATTAGGCCATGTACCTAAGTGATGGGGGCTAGTTGTAGTGGCATTTATACCGAAGTCCGAAATGAGCACTCACCTCATTTCCTCAAGGAAGGACGGCAGTGACTAAAACTCTCGAAAAGTTTGAGAAACCCACCTTATAAATAGTCTTCTTTGCAACAGAAAAGTAGAAGCGTACTGCAAAGACATTCCTTAGGGTGGGATACTTCCCTACTGATCCAAATTCTCTGGTGGGAAATGACCTACTGAAACATCTCAACGAAGACGACTAACCCTCGCTGAAAACGATGCCCTTATGATAAAAGGAAAATTGCTAAGTACCGTCTACGAGATAGCCGTGGATATGTCAACGTTAATTCCTACTGAACTAAAATGGTTTTTCATGCGAGGAGGCATAAAATTCCAGACGTTTCTGTCCTATCGCGGAGCTCACGCTTTGTACCTGCTTATCCTTGACATGAAGAGGTGAGTACCAGAGAACTGCAACGAGTAATACATTTTTGTTCATAATCGAGTAGCGATCAGTTTACACATGATTTGTTTATTTACCCGTAGTGATTCATAGTCATATTTCAATGATTGAAATGATCGACAGCGTTTGGTCTATTCAAATACATACATAGTATGAATGTATAATAGGGTGCTTCAAAAAATATTTTTTAATTTTTTTTTCAACTCTTACATCCTCAAATGGGACAAAAAAAATCCTCCCTCAAGCCAATCGCTTTAGCTTAACTTTAAGGGGCCGCTATTTTATTTTAGTTTTCTTTTTTTCATTCAAACTAAAATTCCACCAATTCATTTTCGTTTCTCAAAAATAACCATCACATATTCAGAAAGTTGCCTTTTCAAACTTTAAAAATTCCCACGACAAAATTATTATTCACAGAAAAGTTTGTTCTTATTGTAAAAATTCTAAATTTAAAATCACTATGTTTAATCGTCTAATTGAGTAAATCAAACTATAATAATATAAAAAATACATAAAATATTATTATTTTTATTTTTGATTCCATTCATTGGTTTCTTGTTTTTGTTCTTTATTACTTAAAATTATAAAGAAATTTAAAATTTAGAAAACTTTAGTCACATTTTCATAAATTTGCCTATTACGATTTATGAATTGTCTATTCGAATGACATTTCGAACGAACGGAAACGTCTATACTCTCGAATCGTTACATCCGTGAACGTATCACTCGTCACGTAAAAGTATTATGATATACGTGATCGTAATGCTTCTATCGTAATCTGGCATAATGACACGTGAACAAGTAAATAAACGTATCCGTTCGTCGAAATGTCATTCAAATGAAAAATGCCAATCGTAATAGACAAATAAATTCATGGAAATGTGACCAAACTTTTTTAAATTTTATATGATTTTTTTTTTTATAATTTCTAGTAGTAAAGAACATAAACAAGAAATACACTCATTAAAAATTAAAAAAAAATTACTTATATAAAAAAAATTTTGTATTTTTGTTTACATTAAAAATAAAATAATTTGCAAGGTTAAGAACTTATATATTTTTTGAATTAAATATATTAAAGAATACTTTATTTGGTCTCTTATTGTTTGGTCGATTGCGGTGAGGCGGTTAGCCACCCCGGTACCTGTTTCTTGCGTGTGTGATCAGAATCGCAATTTGGAGGGTCAAGACTTATTTTAAATTTTATGCAGATGTTATGTAATGCCACACAAACGTTAGCAAATCTTCCACTTTTGTGGGATGATACCTTCCTCTCTTGCCATATCCTAAAGTTCTCCACCGTCTTTATAATACTATGTTCAGACCGACACTTAATCACACGATTTCTTCTGTTGAATAGATTATCCCACTAATCTTAAAAATTTATCAAGATTTCGCCATACAAAAATGACAGTTCCAAATCATTTCATTGAAATGATCTGAATCTAATCCACGCTAAATCTCTCCGTGCGACTCTGATTTTGCGCAATCTACTTGGCAGCACTGGAAATCTGTTACATTATCACAGCTGATGTAGACGCTACAAAGGAAAAAAAATGTAAACAAACCAATTTTTTTTTTAAGCAATGAATCTAATTTTACCTGGAAATCGACTTAACGAACGAAAAAATGCATCCATTATTTCTATTATATGGAAAATATAAAAAGAAGACGGCTTTTATTTCAAAATACTATGTGACAATCCTTTCTTTTGATAAATATTAAGCGATGTGACTTCATGAATGACAATAACAGCTGTTCTTTGATCTTTCTAACGGCAGTGAGAACACTTTTGGATTATGAAATGCTTAAATGTAATCTAATCTTTTAAATTTTCGGTCTGAACATAGTATTGGATTCCCATGCTTTGTTCAACGATACATCTACAAAGAAAATTTTGTTATTGAGGATCATAATTTGTTATTTTTTTATACCTACACTATTGCTACGATCTCTTAGCTATCCCCATCACTTTTACTAGAGCTCAAAAAAAAAAAAAAATTGGATCCATTTTATTATTTAATTGGCTTTTGGTAGTTTATTGAAACTTTTGAAACAGTTTTGACAGTTCTACATCTATTGTGATCTAAAGATAAGATTCAAAACAATGTGGAATTTAAAAACTATTGTGAATTGAAAATACATTAAGATCCATTTGCTATCGTATGTCATAATGCCAATCACCGCATACGAACGTATCACGTAATTTTCTTTAGTATGTTTGCCGATCCGTGCACGGATGTAACGATTCGACCCCAGATTTCTATAGAAGCGTTACGATCACATATCGCTCATTTGCTGCATGACCGGCATAAAACAAAAAACGTGATTTTTGAGTTAATGCTGCAGAATTGTTCCTTATATCATACTCCATGTTGAGTGAAAAATTCATATTAATACCTCTTATATGCTCCGCTTGAGAAGAGAATATATTTTCTGTTTTCCGTGTAAGGTTGGAGTCAGTTGAAAACTTTTAACGCGTTTTCTGGAAAATCGATTTTTTTGACTTATGTCGGTCTTGCAGCAAATGAGCGATATGTAATAATTCGAAATACAGCTATTCACGCGACGAGTGATACGTTCACGGATGTAACGATGTTAATCGATAAGTTTTAGGTTAAGTTTGTTTTATTGGAGCTACGCTCTGCTCAGCACCATAGTGCGACAACCGCCTATGTGGGTTCTACCACTGCAACAATCACCACCTTTATGCCACTTCCTCACTCCCAAGATTATCTGCGGCATACTAACCTTTACAACTTAACTGCATCGGATTTCATAGTGTGATCAACGATATAGTTGCATTAACGAGTCGGAATGGCGTATCGATAGCTGCTGTCTGAGAAATCAAGCTTAAGAACCGAATTTTCTGTGTTATGCAGATGTCATTGTAAGACCACTTAAAGTTTTCCAACCTCTCCAGTGCTGTGAGAAAGCCACTGTCAAGGCCTTGTAAATCAGAAAAGACATGGGGTGCGTTCGGGTTACGAAATAATTACAACAGTGCAGCATATTTGCTAATACTCTGCTCTGCTAATATGCAAGCAAAAATTTAACAGCAACATTTTTGCACAAATTGCGCTCAAAAATTCACATTGAAAGTCATATTTTGACAAATTTACCACTCTGCTGTCGTGATTACCGTCTCAAACACACCTTTGACGATGTGGTTGGAATTCAATGGCCATGCGTCCTCGAACTCGGAGACATACCGACCAATTTTAGCCGGCAGTTTAAACTGAAACCCTTTGAACGACAATACTAAAAGGTGTGTTGCTGTAGCGGTCGATCCCAATTTACGGTAGGCCAAGAAAATGAATTGTTGCCATGGGTCTCTCTCCCAATGGTCCAACCTCGTCGCAACAGTTAGTTAGTTGGTTGGTTTCATTAGGGATGCAAAATAGTGTTTAAAGTTGGTAGTCCGAAATTTAGTCCATATACTGAGTTTGCCGAAATTTTGGAAGAATGTTCTCCCGATTTCCGTAAGTGGAGGCTCCGCTCCAAGCAGGTGACTGCAGAGGTGGTTTCTGCGAAACTACCGAGCAGAAACTGTCTGGAGAGAAGTGACGGAAGCTAAATGCCAAAAGATTGTACACTTACTTCACCGAAATCTATTGGACCAGACGGGATAAACATGTTGATGATAAAGGAGCATCAAGATTGATTACGTAAACGACATTGAACAATACACCGTCCAGATGCCGAATGAAATCGACATACTATCTCTTTGCAGGCCAATTCAAACCAACTTACCTACCACCTCTTTCCTTATTGTCTGGCACCGTCGAAACAGCCCATATCCTGGACCTACGGTAAAGACACTTCGATGGAAACTGATTTTGCGCTTTTCCCAAAACAGGGTTTAAATACTTGTTACAACAACAACATCTTCCAAAAATATGAACACCGACTTTTTAGGAAAGACCAACATAAGAACAATTCTTACTACAACGACACATAGCAATACATGTTGTTATTATTCCTTCTAATCATACAATCTTACTAAAAACATGATCAAAACTTATTTATTTTTATTTGCATTGTCATCTCAACAAATTAAACTTAGAAACCTTTACGATATTTCTCTCCAACCGTATAGTCGGTCATTCCTTTTCCCGAAACACCACAAGTTCCAATGCCGACGCGCCCTGTGACAGTATCAGGAGACGCAAATATACTCTTGACTTTCATCCCTGGCTTCTTCAGATTCTTACTTGTGAAATTAAGCCATTTCTTTTTGTCATATTCTCGCTCTTCCTCTAATTCCTTGAACCTTTGCAATTTTTTTTGTTTCCGTTTTTTCAAATATTCCTTTTGATTAGGATGGTGCCGTCTGAAAATAAATATTTTAATTAACAAAATTAAATTGTTGTACCAAAGAGAGGTTAATAAAGGAAAATATATAAAGAATAATTAACATTAATTATTCGAGACAAATCGTGTTTTTGAAGGAAATATTTTTAAAAGTTTGGGCTTTAATTTTCGTACATGTTTCCACAAAATTTCGCAAGAAAATCGAAGAAAAAACTTTATGGGCTATTGTTCCTTCTGGATGAAAACCAGTTTTTATAAAAAAAAATTACGGTTAGTCATCAGTTTTTATAAAAAAAAAATTATGGTATAATAGGTTTAATGATTAAAATGAAAAACAATAATCGTAAACACAAATAGCTGCAAGAGGATCCCAAAGAAGTCTTTAGATACCGGAAATTTTTAACATTATAAATTATAAAAAACTGAATAAAGATCACGTGATTTTTAATTTTTCATAAAATGTGTTCAATATTTATATATTTAATAATATAGATTGTGAACTATTATTATTTATTTTACTTAATTTCAAAAGAATAAAAAACTATCGCGATCAAGAGATATCCAACACGTAACAGTCGCCATAGTTAGATTAACCTGTTATATTTCGTCAACGCTTTACAATAGTATAAACTGATTAACTTAGAAGATCATACAATAGAATTTGGAACACTGCTATCGTGATTGCCATCTCGAAAGCACCCTATATCTCGAAGACCTGGATAAAATTTTATTAAGATAGGTTGAGTGACTATATCTGACCTCAAGTGGGCAACTTTTTAAAGCAGTATCTCCCAAACTATTACTCGGCTCAAGTTGAGAATTAAAAACAAAATATTCTATAGATGTTTTAGAATTAAGCAAAATAATAAACGGAGTGTTGAAGCCGTGAAGATTGAAGTTTTTTTTTGCCTCCAGCATACATTGGAAGCCCAAAGCATATGACCGAGTATATATTCACTTGCAATGCAAAATGGCTCTAAATTGTGGAATTGTTGAATCGCGATCAATCAGCATGATTACGATATCACAGCACGACTGCTGTTACATGCTGGATAAATTCGGTTGGGTTGCAAAAAAAAAATAGGTTTGTCGCACGCACACATTCTTCTTTGGATGCTGGATGGTGGTTACACCAAATCAATTTGATAAAATTATTTTTGCGAAAATTCCTAATCCAGAGGTAGATCCAGAATTATACGAAGTGGTAAAAACCAATATGGAAATGATGGATACTGGAAATGATGGATATCAACTGTATCCGCATCGCTCACCAGACGTGAATATCGAAGTTGAACAAATGGATCAAATACGTTTGCAAGTACATCACCAAAGAAACCAACATGGTGGTTATTGGCCTTGAACGAAATGAGATAAGCAAGTATCAAATGAGTCAATTCATGAACGTTTTCCGACTGTTGTGCATCTGGCAGTTCATTTGGAGAAGACCAAAGATTGTATTTTAACCAGAGAATA
This sequence comes from Bactrocera correcta, assembly GCA_027475135.1. Lineage (NCBI taxonomy): Eukaryota > Metazoa > Arthropoda > Insecta > Diptera > Tephritidae > Bactrocera > Bactrocera correcta. The sequence goes on from CM050326.1 coordinate 44,009,506, forward strand.
CAGTACAGCCAGAGGTAACACCGCCAACAATAAAATTGACATTGACGATTTTTTTCTCAACTTGCGTCAGAGATCCGTTTGCGAGAACATTGTTCTATTCGGACATGCTTTGATATTATGTATGGACGATGCATGTCGAAGAAATGGTTATGCAGAAAGCAAGGTCAACCAATATATGGACATCCAGGTGTGTTATCAACTAATGCATTAGGACTAATTTATACGATCCACCCGAAAAACGACGACTGCTTCTACCTTCGGTTGCTATTGATTAATGTATACGGTTTAACTTCTTTTGAGTCATTGCGTATTGTGAATGGTGTGGTGTCTTCGATTTTTTGAAAATCATGTCAGAAATTCAATTGCTGGAACATGATAGTCACTGGAATCAAACGATGGACGATGTGATAGCTACTTCGCATGCCACTGAAGTTCGCACACTTTTCGCGATGATCATTTCGACATATTAGTCTTGAAATCTATGTCAACAAAAATGAAATTCCCGAAAACATTTTACATCGTATTCGCTAAGAATTGGAATGGGCAAACTTCGATTGATATCAGTGGTTTGAAACCAATTCCACATGCCTTTTGTCAATTCACTTAAACGAGAGATAAACTCATCACGAATGTTTATCCGAACATTGGCCAAATTATCGTAACTACGATTGCTAGATTGCACGCGTAATTTTAGCTGCCAAAAATACCGATGTTAATGACTTAAGCTAGAAGATTCAAAGTCAAATTCCGGGCGGTTTGCGCTTACTCATACAAATCGATCGAACGTCTTGGCAATAAAGACGAAGCCGTGAATTACCCAGTGGAATTTTTAAATTCTTTGGAGAGGCTTGGTATGCCACCGCATCATTTGCGTCTCAAAATTGGATCTGTCACTACTGTTTCGCAATTTTCATGCGCCGAAACCGTCTAATGAAAGCCGACTTATTGTGACGAAGCTTTCGAATACAAGGGTGCCGAATGATTAATTCTACGAATAACTTTGAGTTCCAACGATTTGCCATTTCAGTTCAAACGTATTCAGTTTCCAGCTTAAATTGCATTTGCGATGACAATCAACAGGACACAAGAAGTGTGTGGCATAAATGTTTTTCTCAAGGCCAGATATACTCGTACATTTACACACCGGAACTGAAACCAAAAAATGCTGTTTATCAAGCTGTGTGTGTGCACGGTAAATGTCGTAAATTACGTGAAAGTATAATGCTGCATGCACTAAAGATTAAGGGATGTGAATCAGGTTTGCCTTCACGCGGTACGTGGTTCAATAAGTTTTTTTTAAACCGACTCGGTCCTACTACTTTCCGGACAATCCCTGTACTATTGTTTAATGCTAAAATAAATATGAGTCGAATTAGTCTATGCCATTATGTTTGGATAAAGAATGTTCAATTTCTCCGCTACTTCCTTTAGTATAAAAGCTATACAACATCTAAAAATATTCAAGTGTCTTTGAGTTGTACAAATTGCGAGAATTTAAAATGTTCGGTTCTTTTAGACTTACTTGTTTTATTTAACAAAATGTTAAGACAATTGATATGTAGATGTAACTTTTAGCATTAAAAATGTGTCATTCAATAGTTATGAGCGAAAACGTCTTACTTTAAATTTAGGCCATTTTTATTGATCTTAATTTTTACTTTTGGTACTCGTGATATAAATGTGAATTAATGAAAATTTTAACGTCCTTGGTGTAGGGTAAAATGGGGTAGATTTAACGTTATGGCATATTTTACTATGCCTTTTTTTATGAACACGGCCATAAATTAAAAAAAAAGTAGGTGTGAACATAGCCTTCCATGAGTTAGCTAAAAGTTATGTAGTTTGACTTTGTATCATTACGCACTCAAAATTAAGACGTCTTTTGTGATTTTAGCAAGTTTGACTTAAATTTTTAGCAAAACTTGCTTAAGCATTTACAAGTGTTAAGTAGTCATATTTTGAAAGTGAATAAAAATTTATTTATTAATATTGCGACGAACGCGGATGATAGAACACAATCGCATCGACGATAAATTGCAAGAATCTACTAGAAAGCGAAATTCGTAGTTGCCAGTATGTTCGAAGTTTTGTTAACCCTAGAACCATAACGTCATTCTATACTACGTTAAGACCAACTATGCGTAAATTTTACGCAGAAATGAGAATCCGCCTAATATAACCCGATTTTGAGCCATTTTGCAGTCTAAATTGATAATTCTTGTCAAACAATTTATTGTTAAAATAAAGTATAAGATTTTAAAAGAAAATTCAGTTCATTTTATTAAAGAAAAGAGAAGGAATAGATTAAATTTCATTAACACAGTTTTTACAAACTTTAATTTGATGTTCACCACAAATTGCTGATGATTTGCATACAGAGCAATATGTTGTAGTAAATCGTCTTTTTGTGTAGTGGCAAAATGTGCAGTATTTCCTTTTCGCCTTTTGCGGAGAAGCTTTTTGACTAACTATTGAACCTATTGGGTTGTTAGTTTTTATTATTTCATTTATTTTTTCTTTTAATTTTGTAGGCAACCGTGCATTTAGCAATCGTTCCTCTTGCCACGGTTGTGTGAGTTCTTCATGAAGTTTAAGTACAAACTTTGACCTACTCATAGGCTTAAGACCGTTTCGTGTTACATTGTGACTATATATAACGTAGGCATTAACTGAAGCAATATTTAACATATTGTAAAAGAAACAAAGTGGCCACCGTTTCGTCTTTCTGTTGCAGCAAATATTTTGAGTCATTTGATCAAAAGTGTCAACTGCGCCTTTGGTCGAATTATATGTGAGTATAATTTCAGGTTTTTTTGTGGTTGGGTCTAGCGCTCCATTAATATGCATCGTTGAAAGTAATAGTACATTCCTATTTTGGTTTGGCTGGAATGACACTAAAGTCATATTCTCATTGTAAACGAATCGGGATGAGCCACACCGCCGTGACTTAGTGTCAAGTAATTCCGGTGGTATTTCAGCTTTATTTTTACGTAGTGTGCCAACAATTGTCATACTGTAGGGATTACTTAACAGTTTTGTTGCCAAAGGGATGCTCGTAAACCAGTTGTCCATTGTTATATTCCGGTTACTTCCATGCAAAGGTTTCGTCAGTCCTTCAACAAAGTAATTGGCTAGTTGTTTTCCTTGTGTATTAGTAGACTTTCCGAGATACGGCTCTGCGTTAATAACGTATTTTGTAGCGACATCGCAGACCATTACAATTTTTATTCCGAATTTATTTGGTTTGTTCGGAATATACATCCTAAATGGGCATCTACCTCGAAAACCAACAAGTTGCTCATCGATGGTTACATAGGAACCAGGCTTAAAAATCTTTGTACAACTATCAACAAAAATATCCCAAATTTCAGAAATTGGCGCAAATGAAGACTTTTTCTTCCGCTCTTCTCTTGTAGTCATATCGTCGAAACGAAGTGAGTTTAGAAGAAACTCGAATCAATGTCTACTCATTGTCGCTCTATATCGATCGCCCGAATAAGAAGTGTCAAACAAGATATCAGTTGATAGATGGTTGCTCTTCAAAACAGCAGACAAATACAGCAAACCCAACAAGGCTTTCAATTCCATAAGACTTGTATTTGAAACCGTGGCATTTCTTGATTGATATTTATTTCTTAGTTGAGAAATTTTGGCATTTGTATGGTATAAAACAATATTCAATATCTCGTCACTAATAAACAGTTTAAATGCATCGCTTGGTTCCATGGCTTCTTTGGCGTTACCCGATGGTCCTGTAAATATTTAGTGTAGATGTACGAAAGTGTACTTCTCTCATTATTATTTTATTACCTGGCCGAATGTATATAATATTTCGTGCTGTGCATTTACCGTATTCACGTTTTATTGGAAAATTATTCCAAATGTGACCGTTTTTGCCCAAAATTTGACTATTTTCCCCAATTTCCGCAAGTTGGTTATCCAACTCTTGTTCCAAATTTGGCAATGTTAAAGTTTTACGTTTTATTTTTGTCTGCTTATTCCCCTCCAATGCTGTTGCTGTTTTTCTTTTTTCAGACCAGGCAACTTCTAGTTCTTTTTCTAGCTCTGCTTCATCAATTGGATCAGGAAAATAGCTCATATCGGCCAAACTATCATCGCTATCGAAATCTTCATTTTCCTCTTCTCCATCTCCACTGATATCACTAAAATCTTCATCATGCAGAATAACCTCTATATCGTCATCATCAAATTTTTGTTTTGAAAAACACGGTTTTCCAGCTGCCTTTTCGTGAGTGAAAACAAGCCTACATAAAATTTGCACAACAGTTGTATACTTTTATTACGAATAATTATTCCACTTATTACCAACAATGCGTAAATTTTACGTATTCGATTTTTTCGCTTTTTACCAACAATGCGTAAATTTTACGCATAGACTTGTGCTGCACTTGTTCTCAAACCTTCAAATGACCACATTTGCTGCTTTTTCTCATTCCTGCATATATAAAACTAATTGCTACAAGCACTGCCGGCGCTGGGTACCGTTACGTCATGGCACACTTGTGCAAACACAATTTGAAAATTGTATATGCGTAAAATTTACGCATATTATGGTTCTAGGGTTAAAGAACTACTATATAAGACTGCCGAATTGTGTAGCAGACACAGTTCTAGTTAAAATGCTGCCATGTAAAGAGCAATTAGATGTAATAGCCCTGACGAGCAAAATTAATACGCATTAAAAAACGCTAATGCGCATTGAAATTTTATGACAGACAATTATGAAATGTTTATTTAAAAAAGTTATTAAATTTAAAAAAAGTTATTAAATTAGAAATTATTAATAGAAATTTTGGAAATTTTTAAAAGCAATATTTGGGGAAACTTTAGTGCACCATCCCACGATTTCAGAGTTAAAAGTGGTATGGTTGGATAGGGCTGATACTCCAGATTAAGAAAATATATACACATATGGTCAAAATAATAAGTACATACGCCCGTGTAGCATTCAAGGTCTAATAAATTCTCTCTTTTCATGTTTAAAGAAAAATAATATCACATTTAATTTCATATATGTCTTATATAACAAAAATAAAAATATTAGTAATAATAGTTAAAATAGGAACTTAAATTTCAATCAAATAAATAAAAGACTGAAAAAATGGCTGGACAAAATAATAAGTACATCAGGTATCTGCGAATGAAAAAAATTATTATATTGAGTTTTCTGTCTCCTATTTGATGTTTGCTTACTTTTTTCATCAGTATCCAGTATATCCGCCATTATTTCCAATTACTTTTGAGATTCGTTTTGGCATACTGGAGATAAGTTTGCGGCACGTATCAATTGGAATCTCATACCATTTTTTCAACAAAATTCCATAACTGATCCTTATTTTGGAACGATTGCTTCCCAATCCGTTGCTTTAGCTCCCCCCAAAGGTTTTCGATGGGATTTAAGTCGGGGGATTGACTTGGCCATTGTAGAGTACTCACACCATTATCCTGGAACCAATCTTTTACCAACCTCGAAGTATGCTTAGGATTATTATCCTGCTGAAATTTCCAAATTAGTGGCATATTTTCCTCAGCATATCGTGTTTTCCAAGATATCTTTATATTGGAATCTATTCATGGTGTCTGAAATGCGAACATTCCGCCTGGCGTCATTTCCGAACAAATTTATTTTAGTTTCGTCGCTCCACAAGATATTGCGCCACTTTTTTTTTCATTACCTGGGCCGGACCAATTTGCATGAATTATAATCTTATCTTCAAATTTTTATTTCGCAATAATGACACTTTTCTGGCTATCCTGCCAAATAAATTGGCTCCATGTAACCTTCTTTGAACCGTTCAGGAAGATATTACACTACCAATATCGGCTGCTATCAGGTTTGAAGATTTAAATGGGTCCGTTTTAGCAAGGGTGACGATACGATTGTCCGTTGTTGTTGATGTCTTTTTTAGTCGACCGCGAGTTCCAACATTATTTTTAATCTTTAGGGCATTCTGCACGAAACACAATGAACGGCCTAAAGTTTTAGCAATATTTCTAAGACTTTGGCCCTCTTTTCTGAGGTTTAAGACGATCCTCTTCTCCTCCGCACTGCAATTCTTATTTCTACCCATCTATAAAATTTTTAAGTTTTTAATGCGTTTTAAATATGAAGCTATACAAGCGAAAGTACAAACCATTAAATTAAATCGACCGATTTCCAGAAAATTTTGGAATAACTAACAATGTACTTATTATTTTGACCACTTAAAAAACGACCTTGAACAAACAATAGTCTCGCTTACTGCAAAGTGGGAATTTCCCATTGTTTTTTCCCATAAAAGGTGTTACCAGATTGAATTTATTTAAACCAACCCAGAGTTGCATTCGTATACTTCACCAAACATTCATAATTCAATCTGACCGCAGGCTAAAGGAATGTACTTATTATTTTGACCATATGTGTAATTGTTGCCACCGCAAACTTTTAGTTTTCGAGATATGTGCATTTAAAGTTGAAAATTTTGCAAATTTTATCTTGAAATTTCTCGATTGCTAGTAATTATTTAATTCATATTATGCACTTTTTATGCACTTACACTTCACTACATTGTTTCTACATATTTTTTCCAGTAATTATTTAGTTGTTTGCTTAAAATAAGCATTTAATATTTGACACAATATTCATTCCATGCGCAATAACAAAAGTATTCCGTGTTGACAGATAATAAGTGATGCCATACACATTTATCAAACGAATAAAAATGAATATAAAAACTCAAACGTAGGAAACAAATACCATCCGAAATAAATTTTCCATTGTAATAAAAAAAAGTTTTAAGGCTTATATGTATATTTTATTGCACTTAATAATTTAACAAAAGGATCGTGATGATTACTTGCAATATTTTTTCTCCAAATATATTCAAAAATTAAATTGGAAAAATCTTCGCCATTATTGTAATTGTTCTTAATAAAAAAACGTTTAATTACGCGCCACTGGGACTCGATGCGTTGAGTATGGGTCCCGTCCTCGGCAACAAACGGATTATCGGGGTCGCTGTGATTAACGCGTCGGTGCTCATACCCGTGACTGGCCAGACAGTCGTATGCCCTCCAGCAATCAGTACATATAATACTGCCTTTTGCCACGTGCTTCTCTATCAAAGGCATGAACACATACCTCCAGCCTAAGGTCGTCACTCCCATCCTCAACCATCCCAAGAACCCAGTGGCCCTCGACTCTCCACCCTAAAATAAGAAAAGATATATTAATTACATAAAAAAAATTATACTTTTATTATTACCTTTGCTGTATTTTCTCTTCCCAAATTTGCTTTCATCTATTTGAACAGTTTTACCAAGGCCACCAATTTTACCTAGAGCTACCTGATGGTCAACAGCTTCGCGGCAGTAATTATACCAGTCACATATTGTAGCGCTAGATAAAACTGGTTCCCTGATAAAACTGTTTTTCCTAACTTCCGCATGCGACCAATGTGATGCATACGCATACATTAGATTAAACACCTGCGGAAGTGGGATTTTCACGTTGTCGAACCAGGTATCGCTCGACCTTGCCAACGCAGTTCGGTTCCGACAACCTTTTTTCCGGCATCGGAACACCCCAACAATGCTACTTTTGTTTAACGACAGCGTCATTGGCACTTTATGCGTACGGTAAATTTTAGCTTTAAAAATCAAACATTGTTCTTCGGCAAAGGAAATACATTTCTCTTTTGAATCAAATGTTTGGAATATTTTTCCAATATTCCACTTTGACTTCACTTCCGCCGCTTTAAGCACATTGGTTCGCTTTATGACACCTCGGCTGGTTGACGCTCCGACACAATCTATTTAAATACCTTAAGTTATATTTTTATCAATTTAAAACTTATATTACTTACCTGATGAATTTGCACTCACTCGCTTTATGACACCTCGGCTCGTTGACACTGCGACACAATCTATTTAAATACCTTAAGTTATATTTTTATCAATTTAAAACTTATGTTACTTACCTGATGAATTTGCACTCACTCGCTTTATGACACCTCGGCTCGTTGACGCTCCGACACAATCTATTTAAATCCTTAGGTTATATTTATATCAATTTAAAACTTATATTACTTAGCTGATGAATTTGCACTCATTTTTTAAAATTCAACTTTTAATAATTATATATGTATTGACCCATCTGGCAACGCTGTAACTTTTAACAGCGCTGACAAATCGGCTAATGTCATACCGCGTTAGAAGCGTCATTCGAAGACAATTTATACCATGGAACAGTACACTCCAAAAGAACGCGCTGAAATTGTTCAGCTTTATATTCAAAATAACTTTTCAATTGTGTTAACTCAACGTGCGTTTCGCAAAAAAAAATAAAGTGAAAAGTGCTCCAGTTAAGAATACAATTAAGTCTTTATACGCAAAATTTGTGAACACCGGTAATCTCAGTAATGCCAGTCATGCATCCAGACAACACACAAGACGTTCTGATGAAAATATCGAAGCTGTACGAGCCAGTATTGAGGAGACTCCATCGACATCGAGTTATCGCCGCTCTCAGGAATTAGACATCTCTCGCACCACTCTCCGACGCATAATTCATAAAGATTTGAAGATGTTTCCATATAAAATTCAAATGGCACAAAAACTAAACCCAGCTGATTATCCGCGACGCCTTAATTTTGGCAAACAAACAAATGGGTCAACTTTAAATGGCCTACCCTGTATTTTAAATCTTATATACTTTAAATTTATATTTATTGTATATTGTTATTAAAATATCCCTTAACTTTTTATTATTATATATTTATATATATTTTAAATTTTATGCACTTTAAATTTGTATCCTGAATTTATGCCTGTATCCAATAGCGGAATTCAAATGAAATAATTATGAAACTTATTTCAAAACGTGAAAACAGGAACGGAACATTGTTTAGTTGTAACAATACCCGTTATAGAAAATGTAGTTTAAAAAGGGGAAACGCGGAATTGATAAATGTGAGGATAATGACAAAACGGACAACAAAAAGAACGGTACCTTGTTTAGTTGTAACAATATCCGTTATAGAAAATGAAGTTTCCCTATTTAACATAAATTTTAGATTATCTTTGTGCATTAGCAGCCTTCGGCCACGCTTAAAAAACCCTGGTCGATCCAACACCAGGGTAAACATTAGTCCATTCGCGTCCCACTTCTTTCTGCATTGGCGGATTTCGGCCGCGCTTCAAAAAAAAAATAACCCTGGCCGATCCAACACCGGGGTGTGTCAGATTTTTGTTGAGTAAAAATCCTTTTCACGTTGGCGGCCTTCGGCCGCGCTTCAAAAAAATAACCCTAGCCGATCCAACACCGGGGTGCGTCAGGTTTTTTTCAAGTAAAACTCCTTTTCGTCTTGGCAACCTGCCCGATCAAGAATCTTGATATATCAAGAAAAGGGGCAATGATGTACGTATTTGGGGTATATTTTTTGCGGTCTATTTTTTTATTAATTTTTATTCGTTTGATAAATGTGTAATTATGGCAACACTTATTATCTGTCAACAAGGAATACTTTTTTATTGTGCATGAAATGAAAATTGTGTAAAATATAAAATGCTTATTTTAAGCAAATAACTAAATAATTACTAGAAAAAAAAATATGTAGAAACAATGTAGTGAAGTGTAAGTGCATAAAAAGTGCATAATATGAATTAAATAATTATTAGCAATCGAGAAATTGCAAGATAAAATTTGGCAAAATTTTCAACTTTAAATGCAAATATCTCGAAAACTATAAGTTTGCGGCGGCAACAATTATATATTTTCTTAATCAGCATCAGCTCTATCCAACCATACCACTTTCAACCCTGATCGTGGGATGGTATACTAAAGTCGACCCCAATAATTGATTGTAATGCGTGAAAAGTGTGAAAAAAAATAAGAATATTAGAAAAATGGATAGCAAACTCTGCATTGTTTATTTTCTGCCATCTATAAATATTAAAATTTGTTTTTGTTAATATACTTGCACATAATTTAATTATCAATATAAAACTGCTTACCTCTGATGCTGTAAACGCAAAGGAGGCGGCAGACTTCAAGCGACAACTGTCAAAAAATAGAAAAAATCGGCCATTTTTGGGCAGTGTTGCCTACTCAAAATTGGTAAATTCAGCTAAATGCACGAAATTCTTGAGCAGCACAAATTTGCATTAACCCTGGTCGAGACCAAAGGTCTGATACACTTAGTCGAGTCCAATGGTGTTTACTAGGGGTATGCGAATCCAGTTCGATTCGAGTCGAATCGAATCCTTAGATTCGATTCGATATTCGAGTCAAATATCGAATATTTCGAATAGTTCGAACTATTCGACTTATTCGAACTATTCGAATTATTCGAACTATTCGAATAATGCGAATATACGGGTCGAATCTCGGATCGAATAAAGAAGTAAAATCTTAAATAGATTATTCTATTGCAGTCAGATGCATGACAGAGATTCAGATACTACTGGCGCTAATTAAAAAATCATGCAAATAATCAAATATTAAAATTATTCGAATTACTCGAACTATTCGAATAGTTCGAGTAATTCGAATAGTTCGAGTATTTCGAATAGTTCGAGTAGTTCGAATAGTTCGAGTAATTCGAATAGTTCGAGTAATTCGAATAGTTCGAATAATGCGAATATTCGAGTCGAATCTCGAATCGAATAATTCGGTTCGATTCGCGTCGAATAATTCGAAATTTCGAATATTCGCATGCCTCTAGTGTTTACATACATTTGTATGGAAATACGTATTGTATTTACGTTTATATATGTACAATATAGATACATTTTTGAAAATTCTTGCCTTGAAATACAACGCATTCCTTTTCCTTCATTTTTTGATTTATTTAGGAGCATATGAATCATTTTTGAACGATTTTTCAATTGATTTTATGATGATGGGTCCTGAGGACTACAAAAAAACATATGTATGTAATCAATTTCGAATGCTATTGAAAAACTGGACTTGAACATTTAGAACAGAAAAATCGAGTTTTACGACGCAATTTATCGCTTTCTTGCAAACAAAGTCTGCAATCTCACCTTCCTTTAAGTGTGTCAGCACCTTTTGATGTTGAAGCTACTAATCGTGATGGGATGTTGAGTGAACGACCGAAAAAGGATTCAAAACCCAAACGACAAGATAGTTGTTTGATAACATTGGGATTGTTCATACGATTTTCGATATTGGGCGTTGCCAATGTTCTCAATAAATTGTAAAGAAAAGTGCGTCGTGCATCCTTTTTATCGATATGGTCGATTTCTTTGCAAACTGCGAAAGCAGCCAATCCCATCACATCCAACAAGTTGCAAAAAAAGGCAAATGTCCATCGTTTCGTTAGCCGTTTTGTAGTGTAATGGGTAACCATCTGATCCATGCAGTCAACGCCGGCCTTTGTTGAATTACAAAATAAAATTTCAACTATCTGTCATCAGCTGACTTGCATAATACAAAAGAATGCAGAAAACGAATTCATTAGAGAGAGAGAAGAAGAATACTGTAGCAAAAATAAACACACAAAATCCTGGTTTTGTTTGTAAACACACTCTTCTTTTGACTGAATCCCTCTTTTTCTCTTCTTTCGCACGAACAAGTCGAGCGCAAAGAGGACGCTATAGACCCGAATGAACATATTTATGCATGTGAGTATGTTTATATGAGTGCTAGATAAACATACAAACAATATCCTTTTTTCGTCCTTTTTGATACGATATCCTTGAATTTTTTTCCTGAATTCTATAGACAATAAAATTCTAGGAAGCTACCTGGAAGCGCAAGTCGTTTGCTACACTCTAAATATATTTAAATAACATTTAAAAACAAAATATGCCTGGCCAGATCCGTTGGTAAATGTAAATTAAGCCAGCTAATGCAAATTAGCGCTGTCGTCTGTCAGGGCTATAAGTAAGTTTAGATAATGAGTATTAAAGCGTTAAGTTGTTGGAATTAGAAGTAAAGATAAGTTAATAACCATTAAATTTGAACTTTTATTTAACAATCCAAAAATCGAACTCAAGAGTGAATTACAAGGTAGACGATTACAATATTTAACTGGTGAAATAAATATCTAAACAAAATCTGCTGAAGTCTGGAGTCCATTTGACCATTTCAATTTGGGCAGATTTGACTTATGTCAAATCCCTCCAATTTTACCCAGTTTCTAAGGTTGTAAAATCGCGGGGATTTTTCAAATAAAGCAACATAATACTGCGATTAGTTTATACTTCGCGTGCTTTTGAATCGGAAAATGTTTTTTCTGTAAGTTTATGCTACTGTTAGTGATTTATACTAAATTTCACGTCAAAATATTCATTAGTATTTGAGATACGCGTCGTTTTGTGAGGCTCTAAGAGTGAATTCTTAGATGTCTGAATTTCTTTAACAAAGAAGTTCAATAATGCACCATCTCATACCGCATTGGTTATTTGTGATCATTTCACCAGATTTTCAATTAATATCGTGCCGCAACCACCGCATTCTGCTGATTTATCTTCGTGTAACTTCTGGTTATTCAGCAAATTCACATGACCACTCCGAGGATATAAAAACTGAATCGAAAAAGCGTGATTGCCATCACGACCGAGGATTTTTCCAAGTGCTGTGAGACTTCAAAATTCGTTGGCATAAGTATATTGCAGCGGGAGGGGATCACTTTGAAGGAAATGAAGTGGACAAAATTCAATTTGATCACGTAGTACATTATTTTAAATGTAAAGCATTAAATCATAGACAATGCCAAATTGTATGTTTTGAAGTTCCACTTGTGAAGCTTATTTGACATATTTTGTTTCAAGCTATGCTGACCTAATAATCTTTATATTCAATCACATTTTCACCTACGCTTTGAAATTCTTCTTGGAGAGTTCCTTTGAATTCTATTTTGATATTTTTTTTCTTTGAAACCAATTCTTGGCAAAGACCTGTATAAAATTCTCTACCCATGCCATGCGTAATGTTGGAATATTTACTACAGCAAGAGAGTAATATACCAACATACTTTTTAATTTAAACCACATAACATTTTAACTCCGTTCCATTAGTTTGTGCCTCTTACAAATTTGTTTCATCATAAATTTTGTGATAGACTTCCTCTATAAAGAACTTGGTCAAATAATTAGTTTTTTTCTCACATGACCGGATTATAGAAAGTTGAGTCGATAACCTAAAATCAACAATTTATGATTCAAAAATAAAATTTTCGAAGATTTCAATCAATACGTTTTTGGAGTGATAACTAAAAACCAATTGTAAATAATCCAAAATTATCAAAATATAACCAGAAAATACATGAGAAAAAGAAAAAAACTTACCGAGTTTGTCCGGAAAGTAATAAGACCGAGTCAATTTAAAAAAATTATTGGACCAAACGTCACAATTTTTTAAAAACTTTCCAAATAAGTTCCTTCTGCGTCGATGCAGCACTGCCTGCTCGATTTTCGAGTATTGAAGGCGTTATGACGGTTTGTCCAAGAGGAAAAAATTCTTGGTGGCCGATGTCTTCGATGTCAAAAAAGACAATGAAGATTGTTTTCACTTTGGATTTGCTCATTCTTCCGGTTTTCATCAGCGACCTCTTCCCTCCAAAAATCCTTGGTGCCACAAAAACACACCACTTCTTTCTAAAACAACATCTGGGTAAGCTTGCTTGATTATATCAAAAGTCTCTGTCGCAGATTTACCGAGTTTCACATATAATTTAATCGCGTACCTCTGCTTTAATGAACGCTGCATTTTCGGTTTGCACCACTCACAGAAACACGTTGCGCGAAAATGTTTGTCCTGACTCTCAAGGTGTTCGGAGACAACTGCTCAGCCGCTTGTTCGTTAGCTAGGAACGCCCTCTATCGAATCCAGTCGGTGTGCGCACGCTCCGAAGTACAACAGTCGAGAGTGTTTTACGTGGGATCCTACCTAAGAAGGTCTAACTCCACGGTTCTCAGAAGCACAACGGATCAATACAATGCGTCGATCAGCGCCCTGAAAACTGGGTAACGATTTTCAGTACCAATCGGCAGTGTGGCATGAACACACTAACCACCTTGGTAGGGTTCGAGGCCCATCTAAAACCTCTTCCGTACTATGTGCACGGCGCCAGGTTGCAATGCAACTCCACATTTGAACTGACAAAAGTTCTTCCCGCAATTTCCGAAGTACAGTCGCGGCGGGAGAAAATCAGTCCTATTACTTTCCGGAAAAACCCTGTATGGATACAAACACTTTTACCGTTGTGAATAAAACACGCTTTTTTATTTTCTTAGGAATGATTCGCATATTGGCCGATATATGTTGTACAAAGTCACCTGGAAGTTCGAAAATTTTTTATCTGATTCAACCCATTTTTTACATACAGACATTTTATTATAGGAGAAGGACTATCCCTTAATTCCAGTTATATATGTATATATATCATTTAGAGCAAAACTTTTGATCAAAAGTCAACCAAAGGTACCGGTTTCCAAATATTCGGTACCTAGGGGCTTGAACAGTTTTCATTGGATTTAAAAAAATTTTGGTCATAAAGTATCACCCACTAAAGACATGATTCGTTCAGTTTATTCCGTTTTATTAATTTCTTATTGATTTACGTATTGGAAACAGAACGCATCAAGTGGAATTTAAAATTGTGTTATATGGGAAGTAGGCGTGATTGTTGTCCGACTTCGTCCATTTTTACAATGTAAGAAGAATGCCACGTACTAAATTTTGTCGAAATCGGTTGGATGGGCCTCGCGATATGAGATTTCATCAAAAAGTGGGCGGTGCCACGCCCATCGTACAATTTTTACAGCAGCTCCAATAAAGCTCTCTTATACCATTTCGATGGTAAAATTTAATGCCTTCGGCGTATTTAGTTATTGATTTATCGCGCAGTTATATGGGGAGTGAGCAGGGTTACCCACCGAGTTCATCCATTTTCACACTGTTGGTAGAAGTTTTTATAAGATTTGTACTCAGCAAATTTGATTGTTTTAGATCAAGTGGTTGAGAAGATATGTACATTAAACTTGTTAGAGGGCGGGGCCACTCCCACATTATCAAAAAAATTTTCCCACAGGTGCGCTCTCTGTATCCTCTGTACTAAATTACAGCTTAATCTTTTAATTTAGTGCTTAGTTATGGCACTTTATGTGTTTTCGGTTAATGGCAATTTGTGGGAGTATCAGTGGTCAGATTGCGCCCATCTATGAATTAATAATTTTTTTTTTTACTAAGGAACGCGCATATCACGTTTCATCAGGATATCTCAATTTTTACTCAAGTTACAGCTTGTACAGACGGACGGACAGACAGAATGTCAACCAGATTTCAACTTTTCTCGTCATCCTCATCATTTATATATACATATATAACCCTTTATCTATCTCACTTAGATTTAGGTGATACGTACAACCGTTAAGTGAACAAAACTATAACCCTGCAAGACGGGGGTAACTAATTCATAAATACATTTGTAAAGTTTCACCTCTTATACCAATACAGTAATACAGTATGTAAATTTTTGTCTTGAAATGGAAAACTCTATTGTAAGAGTAGCAACATTTATCATATGAAATTGTTGAATGTGTAAGAATATTGACAATGAATCCGTTAAAAATTGCCTGGTGTTACAAAGCGTTTTTATTTTTTTCTTTTGTATTTTTTTAGTTTGGACAATATTAATAACCCAAAAATTAGCATTCGAATA
Organism: Bactrocera correcta; assembly: GCA_027475135.1. Classification (NCBI taxonomy): domain Eukaryota; kingdom Metazoa; phylum Arthropoda; class Insecta; order Diptera; family Tephritidae; genus Bactrocera; species Bactrocera correcta. The sequence continues at coordinate 44,025,195 of CM050326.1, forward strand.
GTTGATTGGTGATAAGCGTTTACAGCAAGCTTTAGGAACCTTGGCGAAAAGGTGCTGGTGCGTCGTCAAATAACGTAACATTGTGTGTATATTTAAGTACTTGATTAGGGTATTTAGAATTGCATCCCCGATTTCGGGGTTAAAATGGGTATGTATGGATAGAGAAGGTTTTCCAGATTAAGAAAATATATATATATATATAGTTGCCACTGATTTATGGTTTTTGCGATAGTTACATTTAAAGTTCAAAAATTCAACTATTTGAAATGCGTGTTTCTCCCATTTGTAATGTATTTTATAGTTATATTTTTAATTTGTATATCCACTAACACTTCACTAATTAGTTTCTAACCATTTATGTTAAATAATGCAAAAATAACTTTTATTCAACTTTCAACTTTTGTTCATTTATTTTTGTTCATACAATAACAAAAGGGTTGCATTCTAACTAATAATCAGTGCTATCTTACGTTCATATTTTACAGAAGAACCAAAAGACATAAAGAAACCAAATAATACTCCAATGATAGGAAATATATAACATATTAGTTTTCCGCATAGAATTCCATTCTGCATTGGCGGCCCTCGGCCGCGCTTCAAAAAAATAACCCTTGGTCGAACCAACTCCTTTTGCCCTATCCAACACCGGGATTTATGAAGATAATGCGAATTCTGAAAGAGTGAATTTAGTTATGACGTCATAATCTTTCTTTTTTCTTATTTTTATTACATTACAAAATATGGTAACACTAATTTTTTGCTTGTTTACAAAGATTTTCTTATTTTATGAATAAATGCATTTTAACTAAAGTTTAATATGGAATTAAAGTTATTTATGAACTGTTTAGTGTAAAATAAATCATTAGAAACGAATTAGTGAAGTGTTAGTGGATATAGAAGTATAAAATATACATAAGTGTGAAATGCATCATAAATCGGAGAAACACGCACTTTAAATAATTGATTTTTTGAACTTTAAATGCAAATATCTTAAAAACCATAAGTCAGCGGCAACTATATGTATATAAGTTAACTCGAAACGCAAACCACCAAAATACCAAGTCAGCATTGTCTGCCTAACATCAGGCAATGCTGAACATTAACACCACCCTACCCATGACCAACGGCCCGAGTTATGATTCAACGACAAGCAACAACAAACGATACTCACAAGCTACCGTAGCCGTGGGATCCGCTGGCGCAGCACAAATATAGCGCAAACAAGCAACGACTCACACTACACGCAAGTCGGCGTAATCGTGGGATTCGCTGACACTGCATCTGACAAAACATAGCAACGACAGCGACGACGGCAGCGGCAGTGAGGACGACTTAGGCTTAGACTTAAGAGTAAGAATGTTTTAGAGTTCAGTTCTGATCGAGCCTGAATAAAGCGCACTAGTGCCTACAAATAATTGACGCCCAACCGGGTAAAAAAGATACGAAGGATTCTCCAGAAAGTAAAAATCACCAAGGTATTTTGCGGTGGAGTGTCTTTAATGACTTCAAAGGACCTAAGGACTCATAGAGAATCGCTACAATCTTTAAAAACGTATCCTACAAGGACTCACAGAGAATCGCTAACATTATAATTTCTTTTGAATTAAAACTAAGTTTTCAAAATAGACGGAAAGGAATTTATTTTAGAAATATAAGGAGCTAATCATAAAATTTGGTGAAACAAATTTTCCAGAGTTTAATAAAAAAGAAACAGTGTAGTCTTTTCTCAAAAACATTGTGTTTAGAAACAGAATTTGTGAAGAAAATTGTAATAAATAACTGAAATTATCTAGCCATGTCAACAAAAGAGTGTGATTGATTGATTCGACTATAGGAACGGTTACAAGTTCTATTCAATTTTAATTTCCAAGTCTATGAGTGACTCAGAATTATAAAATTAAAAGTAATTATTAAACTACAGGTGACCAGTAAAATGGATTCAAATCAGGTAACCGCAGTGGTTCAAGCAGCCGTCTCAAGCGCTCTTGAACAACAAAGACAGACTTTCGAGGATAAGCTTCAACCATTAACGGAGCAAATGACTACATTGATCACTGGTCAAACGCCAAAAATATACCAACCGGTAAAAATATTACCGAACGTAAAGTGTGACGAACCCCTTGATCTGGTAAAATCATTACCAGAATTTGACGGGCAAATCAGTACATATGTGTATGTACATACGCTTTAAAAGTTGTTATATCAGGCCTTAAAAGACCTTTATGTGACATACTATTTGCCTATCGCCCTAAAAACCTACCTAGCGCTCTGGCATTAGCCCAGGAGGTGGAGTCAAATAGGGAAAGGTACTTAATTGCTTCAAATTTCGCAACGTCTATTGAAGACCAATATAAACTAAGAATAAACAATAATTCGGAGAAAAAGATGCAACAGCAACAAAATAATCCGCATTTTGCAAATAAACAGCACAGAACAAATGATACTAGGACTAACAAGCAAGAACAAGTGACCCCCATGGACGTTGACCCATCGGTTTCAAGACTAAAACAAAATGTAAATTGGCGTAGGGAACCATCACAGAGAGCCAACCAATACCAACATCAGAATCAAAGTATTATAGTTCAAATCAACAGCAGGTAAAACGACAGGCAGATTCAGATAGGGTTACTGGACCAAAGATGCAACGCATTAATAACTTAAATCAAGAAAAGGTTAGTGAGGCAACTTATAATCAGGAAGTCGAAGATGAAGCTGAAGATCTCGAGGAGGAGCAATTGAATTTTTTAGGGGGAAGTCCCTACTCCCGTGGATTGAGCGAGGAGTAGGTTATCGAGGAAAAAAAATTAAATTATTGGTGGACACAGAAGCTTCGAAAAATTACGTCAAACCAATACCTGAGCTAAAAAATATAATTCCAGCGTCCACACCATTTATTCTTTGCATGGCAATAGTTCTGTAACACAAGAGTGTAGAATTAAGATGTTTGGCGTAACTGCAGATTTCTTTATACTACCAAATATAACAACATTCGACGGCATAATTGGGCACGATTTGCTCAATCAGGTAAACGCCCAAATAGACCTCAGTACGGGTACAATAAAGCACGATTCTGGAACTGAGAAGCTCTTGTTCCATGAATGTAAAAATGTAAACTTTATCGACATAAAAAGTGAAGAAATTCCATCTTCAGTTCGTGAGAAATTTTTGGAAATTATCAAAAGTAGAAATAATGCGTTTGCTGACCCTAACGAGTCACTACCCTTCAAAACTAATATAATTGGTACAATCAGAACAAAACCCGATGAACCGGTTTACTCGAGACTTTACCCATATCCTTTGGGTGTAGCCGACTTTGTAAACAAAGAAGTGGCTGAACTTCTCGTCAATGGTATCATTCGACCCTCAAGGTCCCCTTACAATAACCCAATTTGGGTCGTTGATAAGAAGGGAGTAGATCAAACGGGAAATAAGAAGAAACGTCTTGTGATTGTCAGTTGAAGATAAAAAAAAACTACGCCAAACGCAATGGTAATCTTGTCAAACTTAAGAGGGGCACAATATTTTACCACCCTCGACCTTAAATCTGGGTTTCACCAGATCGAGTTAGCAGAAAGAGACAGGGAGAAAACCGCTTTCTCCGTTAACAACGGTAAATATGAATTCTGTCGTTTACCTTTTGGGCTAAGAAACGCCCCAAGCATCTTCCAGAGAGCAATCGACGATGACCTCAGGGAGCAAATTGGCAAAGCCTGCCACGTTTACGTTGACGACGTAATTGTCTATTCAAAAACGGCAGAACACCATTTGAAAGATATCGAATGGGTGTTGCGGAGTCTCTATGAGGCAAATATGAGAATATCCGCCGAAAAATCGAAATTCTTCAAGACCGAGGTAGAATACCTAGGATTTGTTGTCTCAAGGGGAGGTGTGAAAGCAAGCCCCGAGTCTCTATGAGGCAAATATGAGAATATCCGCCGAAAAATCGAAATTCTTCCAGACCGAGGTAGAATACCTAGGATTTGTTGTCTCAAGGGGAGGTGTGAAAACAAGCCCGATAAAGTCAATGGAATTAAATGTTATGAGTGGTTGGCTCTTCGAGGACTAAGTTCCTTTCTTGGATTGGTTAGCTACTATCGATGTTTCATTAAAGATTTTGCCAGCTTTGCAAAACCTCTGACTGATATGCTAAAGGGAGAAAATGGCAAAGTAAGTGCCACACAGTCCAAAAAAATTAAAATTCAACTAGCACCAGAAGGTATAGATGCATTTAATAAACTTAGAGAAATTCTGGCATCAGAAGATGTCACGTTAGCATATCCCGACTTCACTAAACCATTTGACTTAACAACCGATGCATCCTCAAGGGGTTTGGGAGCCGTCCTTTCACAAGAGAAAAAACCCATTACCAGATCTCAAGAACACTTAGAGATAGAGAAGAGCATTTGGCAACAAATGAAAGAAAACTCTTGGCGATCGTATGGGCTCTTAACACTTTGAGGAACTACCTGTACGGTGTTAACCAGTTGAATATCTACACTGACCACCAGCCTCTGACGTTTGCAGTTTCTGATAAAAACCCGAACGCAAAAATCAAACGATGGAAGTCTCTAATAGAAAGCTTCAACGCAAAAATTTTCTATAAACCAGGAAAGGAAAACCATGTCGCTGACGCGTTGTCCAGACAGCACATGAATATGGTAGGAATTGTAATAGAGGCAAGCTCTGACTGCGCCACCATGCACAGTGAGGAGTCACTGACCTACACTATAGAGACGGTGGATAAGCCCGTAAATTGCTATAGAAACCAGATAATTCTTCAAGAAAGCGAAAGCCAGTCAAAACAGACCTTTAAAACATTTGGCTCAAAAAGCAGACATGTAATTTCATTTTGCGACGTAGAGTCATTACTAAAAACGCTGCAAGAAGTCATTAATGATGGCGTAGTTAACGAAATACATTGCAGCCTACCAGTGTTGGCAAAAATTCAACACCGACTGGTAGAACTTCACCCTAACATAAGATTCCGTCATACCGAAAAGATGGTTACGGACATCTTCAGCGAAAGTGATCAACAAGAAATTATATTTGCTGAACACAACAGAGCTCATAGGGCAGCGCAAGAAAATGTAAAGCAGATCTTGGCTGACTATTTTTTCCCGAAGATGAATAAAAAGGGAAGGGAAGTAGTAGCAAATTGCCGAATATTTTCGAAGTCTAAATACATTAGACATCCAAAGAAGCATGTTATTGCGGCAACACCGGTTCCATGTAATCCTGGTGAAATATTACACGTCAATATTTTCTCCACAGACCAAAAATATTTTCTAACTTGCGTCTAGTTTTCTAAATTTGCTATAGTGCAGAAAATCGCGTCTAGAACCATCATAGACGTAAAACCACCTATACTACAGATAATAAACATTTTTCCAAACGTTAAAACTATATACTGTGACAACGAAAAGTCACTTAACTCAAATGCTATAAAATAAACTTTGCTAACTTACAACAATGTGAAAATCGCCAACGCCCCTCCACTGCATAGCACCTCAAACGGGCAAGTGGAGCGTTTTCACAGTACTTTAACTGATATAGCTAGGTGTCTAAAACTAGAAAGAAATCTCGATGACACTGTTGACTTGATTTTGCTTGCCACCATAGAATATAATAAGACAATTCATTCAGTAACCCACGAAAACCCAATAGACATTCTTCATCCCAGCTCAGCTAACATTACGGAACTAGTTCGAAATCGTATCGAAAAAGCACAGGACAGTGATCGCGAATACCATAATAAGGGTCGTCAGAATGTGACGCATAACGGTGGCGACAAGGTCCTAGTGAAAGTTAATCGAAGGCTAGGCAATAAACTCTCAACATTATTTACAGAACAAGTAGTCGAACAGGACTTAGGCACCACCGTTCTTATAAAGGAGAGGAGGGTCCACAAAGACAACCTTCGTCCACCTTAATTAATCACTTTATTACTTTAAGTCTTGTATTTTAAATTACAGGATAATATCGACATTCCTATTGACGACCACTTTAACACAAAAGCTAACTGTCTACACCAACTCCAACTACATCCCAATTTTGGACGGAAACGCAATAATATGGGAACATTACGGTTATTTGACGCACTTTACCAACTTCACACTATATGCAACATTGAACGACGAGACGGCAGGATTTATGGACCTTTTCCCATTGACACACATGAAGAAAACAGTAGAAGCAGACATAAAATACATCGAGACTTTACTTCGAACCATTGACATTCACCATCGACAGGCACGAAGCTTAAACTTTTTAGGTACTGCACTAAAAGTCGTCGTCGGCACCCCTGATTTTGACGATTTCCAAAGACTACAACTAACACAGGATATGCTCATTGACTCTAATAACAGACAGTACAAAATGAATACGCATATTCAGAAAAAAATCGTGGAAATCACGCAAACAAATAATATAATAATAATAACACAATTATAAACTCAACAAGAAAGGAAGCAATAGACACAGGTCATCTTTACGAAACAATACTTGCAAGAAATAGAGCAATAATCCTCGAACTGCAATCAATCACAATCTCAATAGCCCTAGCTAAGTTGAACCTAGTGAACCCAATAATATTAGATAATAGTAATATCAATAATATTATCAATGAGCACACTACTAACATAACTATAATAGAAATAATAGGAATGTCTAGCATTAAGGCTTTACAAAATAAGAATAATTTGTACTTTGTAGTTAAGTATCCAATCCCTCAAATTGTTTGTATAAAATATAGTTTATTCGCCGTGCCTCACGAAGGACGAGTAGTACACTTTGGGGATACTAATACCGTCGCTGAGTGCGGAAACGAAGCGTATGATGTTAAATGTGAAAAATCAACTTTTGAAACTTTTTGTAAGAAGCAAACAACCCCTACTTGTTTTCAGCAACTATTCACAGGTGCTGTAGCAAATTGTTCAACTACTACCAATCATGTTAAGGGCATCAAAGAAATCGATGACGGCATTGTCATTATCAACAATGCCACAGCAACGATAGAGGTTGAAAAAGGGTTAGCAGAACCGTCAGCGGTACTTACCTTTTGACTTTCGATCAGTCAGTAAAGGTAAATTGGTCCGAGTATCACAATCGAAATCATACTCCTACTCGTACTCCTGGCACTCCAACGGCTCAAAGAGTCAATCTTTTAGGAAATATAGAGACATTGGAGTTTGAAATGAATGCGGAAAATATCAACCATATTGGCGCTCTTCGAGGAGAAGTCAACTCAACAACATTGCTTTTTATAGTAACGATAGCATCAATCTTTATACTAGTAATCTTGCGACTTGCTCTAAGCAAATATAAAAAACACGCCGCGAAAAAGGCAATGAATGTCTTAGTAAGAGAGGTCACCGAGAGAATCGTGGGCGATTCCCACTTAGGAAGGGAGGAATTAACTCGAAACGCAAACCACCAAAATACCAAGTCAGCATTGTCTGCCTAACATCCGTTTCAGGCAATGCTGAACACTAACACCACCCCAATTCAACGACAGTTCCCGAGTAATGATCCAACGACAAGCAACAACAAACGATACTCACAAGCTACCGTAGCCGTGGGATCCGCTGGCGCAGCACAAATATAGCGCAAACAAGCAACGACTCACACTACACGCAAGTCGGCGTAATCGTGGGATTCGCTGATACTACATCTGACAAAACATAGCAACAACAGCGACGACGGCAGCGGCAGTGAGGACGGCTTAGGCTTAGACTTAAGAGTAAGAATGTTTTAGAGTTCAGTTCTGATCGAGCCAGAATAAAGCGCACTAGTGCCTAAAAATAATTTATATATTCCTAACCTGGAGGACCTCCTCTATCCGTACATACCCATTTTAACCTCGAAATCGGGGGATGCTATTCTAAATCGCAGCCCTTGATTATATTGTATATTGTTCCTAAAAATTCATTGAATTGTTTCAAATTGTAGATCGAAATTCTTATGTAAGCATTTATATAAAATGTGCGTCGGTTGGGCAATATCAATGCAGTGGTAGTGCATTTGCCAGAATACGATCTAACAACACCATGGTTGGAACATTATGTTAATTGTTCGTTTAATGGCCATGTATAAACAGAGAACAGTTTTTCCAGTCATTTCAATTCAAAACAAATAATGTATCCCAAAATGTTGGGTGAACGAGGAATTTGCTGCTGTAAATATAATGTTCCCGAAAATTACGCGGAAGCTTTTAAGACATTATGGGTATGAATGGCACAAATAGTCAGGGCATTGCGACGAGTCTGTTGGCGGAATGGGTGTAATAAGTGAGTGCCTGAAGGTAATAAGACAAAGCTTGACGAGGCAACTCTGTTGCCTAACAAGTGTAAGATAAAATAAAGCAAGTGGCAGCAATAAAAGGGAGAGACAGAAGGAAATCGTCAGCGAGTAAAAAACATTAAACAGCGAGAATAGAATTTAATAAAGTTGTATATTTAAATTATTTGATTGTCAATTATAACGAGTTTACAAGAGTTCAGAAGTGGAATGATAAACCCCTACACGTCTACAAATATACAGCAGCAGTACGCTGGTACGTCTAGCACGCAAGAGGTACAAACGGTACAAAACGCAGCTAGGAACGGTAGCGCAGTCGCAGTCATAGCGCAGACGTTCAAAGTTACACCACTGACGCTATTTCAACGAACGACGACAGCACAGTGTCAACTATCAACAACGTTACAACACGCATTCAAAGCAACGGGAATGTTTCTGCGAACGGGAATATGCGACACGTGTCAGTAAAAGAGATTGCAAATACCCTGCCGGAATTTGATCCAACGAATAACGCAAGCATTACGGTAGAGCAATTTATTGACAGAGTCGATAGAGTAGTGGAAGCATATAGATGATAAATGGGACGAGAAATTTTTATTATAGGCTACTTATACACGACTAAGAGGAGTTGCATGTATGTGGTGGGATGCATCACCCACATTAATTCCAACTTAGAAGAATTTTGCTAATGCGTTACGACACGAATTTGGTTCAGACCGAGACGAGGCGGAAATTTATTTCCTGTTTACAACTTGAGAGAATTTTGCTAATGCGTTACGACACGAATTTGGTTCAGACCGAAACTAGGCGGCAATTCATTTCCTGATGGCCAATGCAAAGAGGAAACCAAAATAAATCGTGAAGGAATATTGTTTTCGAGTGGCGGCACTAGGTATACGTTACAAAATGAGTGAGGCAGCCATTATACGCTATGTAAGACCTGGGTTAAAACATAGAGAACTCCCAAAAAGCATTTCAGCACTGAAGTTCACAACAATGAAAAATATGAGAGGAACCATCGAGAACTATTTCATTAATCGCGGAGGGCTAAGTGAGCCACAGGTATATCAACCAAGCAAGTGAGACAACAATAACGGAAAATATGCTGAATCAACGAAACAAGATGATGAATTTAGAGCACAATTGAAATGCTACAATTGCAACGCGCCTGGACATTTCTCCAACAAATGTCCATTGACGCAGAAACGACATCGCTGTACAACGTGTAACGTGTGTTCATCCAAACGGAGGAATTGTGAAAAAACGACAGTAGAGTTACGACGACTTGGTGCAACCAACCTTGACGAATATTTCAAGAAATTAGTCTACATAAAAACGCAACCATATATCGCATTCATCGACACCGGCAGCCAACGCAGTATCATTCGCAGGTCAGCAGCCAAACGCATCGACGATAAAGCCGTTAAATGTTGCTCAAAAATAAAAGACATTTGCGGAGGGGTGCGTACGTTCACGGAGGCTATTACCAAAGACATCACCATCGACGGAATGAACATCGAGACGCAAGTCTACATCCCTGATGACGAGTTACTACAACAAGACGTTTTAAGGGGTTAGGGGTAGTTAGATTTTTCAAAAAACTATTTTTTTTTTGCATTTTCGTTAAGTGTAATATCTTAAAAATAATCCCTGAAAATTTCACGTTGATCCGATAATTAGTTTTTGAGTTATTTGTGAAATAAGAAAGAGAGCTCGGGCACTTCAAAGCGCTGGTGTAAAACTTTAAACGCGTTTTTCTCAAAACTATGTTTTTTTGAATCGGTGACAACTGTAACTCGAAAACCGTTCAGGTCCAAGGACCTTTTTTTGGGAACAAGGTTAACACAAACAACTATAACTTTGGAAATTAAATTCTTTTTTTTTTTGAAATTTTTGTGACTTCAAGTCAAAACATCTTATAATAATGCCATATTAGTACTTTTGTAAAATAACATGATTTAAAAATAAAAATACTGAAAACTCTCAGTTTTTCGTGCCTCTGACTATCCCTAACCCCTTAATAGGTCAAAATGTTATCATCAATGCAAACATTACAGACGAGCAGTACAGATGACGGTAATAACTGAGAGCAATTTTTCCAAACTAATGTCCAATTTCAGCCATGAAGGAGAACGAAATAAGATGCAAAGTCTTCTGGCAAGCTATACCGATGTTTTCTCCAGTGGGCTGAAGGATATTGGCAAAACCGACGTAGTTCAAGCTAACATCGAACTTGAGAGCAATCGCACCGTATTTCAAGCGCCTTATCGTATCCCAGAACCGAAGCGTGATATTGTCAACGAATACGCAAGCCCCGTGGTTTTACTCAAAAAGCAAAGATCAAAAATGATCGGTTATGTATCGATTACTGACAAATTAATAAGATGACAAAGAAAGAAAATTTTCCAGTCCCGAATATTGAAAAACGGCTGCATGAAGCAAAACTTTTCCGATACTTTTCGTGACTTGATTTGAATAATGGATACTATCAGATCGAAATGGCCCCCGATAGTCGGAAATGCACTGCTGTTTTCACAACGGACGGTCTATATGAGTTCAAACGCATGCCGTTTGGTCTAAAGAATACACCAGTGGGTTAATAGACTCATGGAAGAAATCCAAAGACAATTGGAGACGCATTATATTGATGACATCCTAATTGGCAGCAATTCCTTCGACGAAATGTATACAAATTTCTCGTATACTCCAAGTACTACGCACATATGGAGTCACATTGAATGTTAACAAATGTTCACGCAAACAATAACACTTTTGGGATATCAGCCAATTCCCGAAGGCATCAGTCCGGGCAACGTCAAAACCAATGTTGTCGTAAATTTTCCACAGCCGAGAAATGTCATTGAAGGACGCACGTTTTTAGGTTTCAGTGGCTACTTCCGAAAATTCGTCGCTGGTTATTCCATTATTTCTAAGCCGTTACTCAAATTGCTACGCAACGACACCGCATTCGCATGGGTGCATCAGCAAGAGTCACTATTCAGCGAACTCAAAACCGCGATTGTGGAATCATTGGAAAGCTTCAAATACTACGTATAGGGAAAGAAGTTCAAAGTTATCACTGATTGCAACGCTCTACGAACAACGAGAGAGAATTGAGAGCTTATACCACGCATTGCCCGATGGTGGTTGAGAACACAAGAATTCGACATTGAAATTCAACATCGACCAGGTGCTCGTATGGCCCATGTCAATGCGTTGAGCCGTGCACCTTATGAAGAGGCACACGAAGTAGATACCGCTGATCTCAAAATTTCGAAGATGATTATCGACAAGGCAGATAGGTTGTTTAGTGTTCAGCTATAAGACGAGAAAATACTCTCCACGAATCTCACGATAATTCTCAATCTCTTCCGGCTTCCTCGAATGCGCAATTACGTAAAGAGCTACATCAACTCATGTATGGGTTGTGCATTAAAATACCCCTGCCGGACGACGTGACTACGAACACATTAAACCAATACCGTTTACAACAATATACATTGATCATTTGGGTCCGTTCCCAAAAAGTTCAAAACGCAACTAGCATGTGTTGGTAATTGTAGACTCATTTACCATATTCACAATTCTACGAGCAGTCAAGAGTACCGCAACAAACCATGTAATCCCGGTATTGCTAGAGATCACGAGCTATCTGAACGTATGATATCCGACCGAGGAACGGCTTTCACTTCAAGAGCGTTCCAAAAGTTTTGCAACGAAAACAACGTCAAACATATTCTCAACGTAGTGCGTACGCCACGCGCTAAAGGATACGCTGAACGAGCTAACCGCATCATCCTATCCATGCTATTGCCTTCTACTGATGACAAAAGACGATGGGACGACAAATTACGCCAAATACAATGGAGCATTAATACCATCTCGAATAAAACCACAGGTTGTACATCATTCCGACTACTTTATAGGTACATGGCACGAGACATCCTGCAGAATCAACTTATCCAGGCACTTCAAGACGATGATGGTGACCTGATAAACGACACCGACCTACAGCAACTACGAGTCGACACCGCTAAGCGAAAAAACATCAAGATAAGGAAAAAATTTAAAAGGTCATTAAAAAAACTGACACATACGAACGCCAAACCCTTTGAGGGTTTTACTATACTGACCTAGTACCATCACCCTGACTTGGAATTTTTCACCCCCCAGACAATAATCCCAAAAATGTTCCAAAATTTAAAAGGTCATTAAAAAAACTGACACATACGAACGCCAAACCCTTTGAGGGTTTTACTATACTGACCTAGTACCATCACCCTGACTTGGAATTTCTCACCCCCCAGACAAAAATCGCAAAAATGTTCCAGAGTGTAATCACTTCGAAAAATCTATTTTTTTTATATTTTGACAGTAAAACCTATTGAAAACATGCTGTAACTGGGTCGGCTTCACAGAATTTACTGAGAGCTTCTTCAACGCTCTACCCATTCCTAGGGACGTATGCGTTGGCAAACGTCGATTATCGCAGCAGCTACCGCTCGCTTCATCCCTGCTGGAAGAATTGCGGAAATCCGTCCCAATTTCCCAGCCGAAGCAGCCGTTTTAGCTAACGAGCGCGACACCTTACGCCATGCCGATCCCGGGGATCCTCGAATAAGGGATCTCAATTTGGAGATTCGGGGAATGGTAAATCATCATAAGCGGATGAAATGGATAGAGCACCTGAAGTCCCGGAACCTCTCCACCGGTGTGAGTAAGCTTTGGGTTACTGCCAAGGCTTTGTCTAACCCAAAGAGACACGACGACCGAGTTGAAGTTCAATTCAATGGTCATGCCTCTTCGGACCCGAAGAAGTGCGCGAGCTATTTTAGCCGGCAGTTTACACTGCACCCTTCGGTAGAAAAAACCAAGCGATGTGTTAACCGACGGCTGCGCAAAATGCCAAACGACTGCACGCCACTTCCACCGATGAGGAGGTTCAGAATGTCATCAACAAATCAAAATCTCCTAAATCCATTGGCCCTGCTGGAATCAACATGCTTATGCTAAAGCATCTAGGCTCGACGTGAGTAAGATATCTCATCATAGTCCTCAACCGCCAAGGTACAGAGCCGCAAAAAAATCGTCAAGTCGCTAGCCAGCAGCACACTGGGAAAAGACAAAAAAAAAAACGTTGTTGGCTGACTTCCGACAGGTACTGACCGCCATTTACAGCGGAGCTATCAACACCTTCACTGACTCCCTTCCCGTGAATGGCGTTCTTGGAGTCAAATCACCACCCATCGCAGACGAAGAGCTCAAGTTGCCTCGGGTGGCTAGAGGGCTGAAGCCCCAATTTGTGCAGCGCAAACGTAAAATGTAGTAGTATTGAGGCTTGCACACGACTGTTTTAGATCATTATATATCATCATATACAAAAAACAACACCAAAATCTGGGGTGTCATACTATGCAATTCGGCGTAATACTACAAAATACCGTTATTTTGAACATATACATGTTATGTGTAGGTATCTCACTTGTTTGGCTGGTTCATTATTGAAAGTTTTATGCAAGTGTAAAGAAGTGTCAAAAAATAAGATTAAAAAATAAATAAAAACTAAACCAAAAAGATGAAGCGATCAAAAAATCAAAAAATTATTTCATCTTTTTTTAAAAAACCAAAGCAAAGTGGTCTGTGCTAAAATTTAACTCTAAATCTACTTCCTAAAAACCCAGTTAAATTTGGCAATGCATATTAAGAGTGATTATGGTTGATTTCAGGAGAAATTATTAATTATGTTAATCTAACATAATCCAAGTTACAGAATTTAAACAAACTACCAGTATGTTATTTATGTATGTAAATAACAAATAACAATAACAACAATAAGAAATAATAATAAGTGTATGTGCATAAATTTTTAAGAAAAGTGTTGTCAAATTTAACTAGTTTTTGTAGTAAATCAAATTACGCTGTTTAAGTTCATACATGTGTTTGTTGTGATTATGGTTTATGTCTTTCTTCTATGTTGTTTTTTGTCTATTTGTTTAAATATTTATAGATGTTGTTTTGGAAAATCCAAGCAGTACAAATGTGTGTAGTTCAAGTTCTTTAGTTGACGTCACTGAGAAAGGTAATAAAGAATGCAAACAAAATAATAAATTAAAGATTTTCAAATTTCTTTGTTAATACATATATAGATCAACATGACAGTTTAAATCAAACTCCTGAAATAGACATGGTTGATGTATTCAAATCTGAAGAGAGTCTTGATATTTGGCAAGCGGATCAGTTTGACATTGCTAAGGCAAATAGCAAGTCTTTAGACGACACAACAAAAAAAATATTCTCACATCGACATTGCTACCAAAAGAACCATTTGAATTTCTAGCTACAGAAACAAAATCGCAAAAAAGATGTTTTCAAAAGAAGTGAATTACAGATGGAGATTTCGCTTGGCTTGCCTACTCTAAAAGTGGAGATAGCGTTTTTTGTAAGCCTTGTTGGTTACTTTTTCAAGAAGGTGTGGGAAAAGGTGGCATCAAAATCCTGGACATTTTGTGACTGGCTATCGAAAATGGAAGAATGCAAAAGAGAATTTTAATAAACACAATCAAAACAAATACCATTTAGAATGTGTTCAAAAGGTCACTTCATTCTTAAATGTGCTATCTAGCAAACAAGAGATAAGGTCTCGATTGGATATGCAGCGCGCAAAGGAAGTAGAGGAAAATAGAAATGCTCTCAAACCTATTATTGAAACAATCCCTTTTTGCGCGGAGCAAGAACTTTCTTTAAGAGGCGACCATGATAGCGGCGCGCTGTCATTAAGTCGGCCTGAACAGAAGGATGGAAAATTTAGAGCCATATTACGCTTCAGATTGGATGCTGGCGATGAAAATTTGAGAGCTCAAATCGCAAATAGTGCTAAGAATGCCAAATATTTAAGCCCAGATATTCAAAATGAGATTCTCGAGACTGGCGCTAATATTGCGACAAACAAAATAATTAATAAAGTGAATAGCGCAAACTGTTTTAGCATTCTTGGTGATGAAACAGTGGATGTTGCAGGTAAAGAGCAACTTTCGTTATGTCTACGGTATGTAGACTTCTCATCCAAATATCCAGCATTTCGTGAAGATTTTGTGGGCTTTATTCCAATTACCGATCAGTCTTCTGAAAACTTATCAAAAGTCATACTTAAGCGTTGTACAGATCTCCATCTTGATATGGCGAAGTTGGTTAGACAGAGTTATGACGGAGCAGCAAACATGTCAGGGCATTTAAGTGGAGTGCAAACCAGGATAAGACAACTGTATCCAAAAGCACGATATGTTCATTGCGCTAGTCACCGATTGAACCTTGCGCTTTCTAATACTATGTCATTACCTTCAATACGGAACTGCCTTGGTATTGTCAATGAAATAGCAAATTTATTTAGAAACCATTCAAATGCAAACACAACTTTCCAGGACGGTATACAGAAGCGCGCACCAGAAAGCAAAAAAAGACGACTTGTTCGCCTTTGTGAAACAAGGTTTATAGAAAGGCATGAAAGCATTATAAGCTTTGTGGAATTTTTCAAATTCATTGTACTAAGCTTGGAAATAGTTTCGAGTAAGACATGGTCCATTTCGTCTAAAGCATCAGCCTTCTTATCAGCGGTAGAGAAAAGCGATTTTTTGCTTAGTCTATTCGTCTGTGCGCAATTGTTCAGCTTATTAAGAATTAATAAGAACTCTGCACCAGATAAGAGAAACAGCGGATGGTTTTTTGAACGATATTTTCCAAACAGCATCACAAATGTCTAAAAATCTTTTTGACACAGATCTTGTAGTGCCTAGAGTGACTTCGCGTCAAACTACTCGTGCTAATCCACCTTGCCCAACCCCTGAAAGCCACTTCAAAGTTACAATATTTATTCCATGCGTTGATGCTCTGATTCAAAACATGACAGAACGTTTATTAGTGAATGAGGATATACTCTCGTCATTTCAAATTCTACTCCTAGGTTTTGCTGCAATTGATAATGCCGAAGAATTAAAAAATTTAACTATTTACTTCGAGGAACCAGCTTATCAACAATAGATCCAACCATAGAAGTGTTGAAATTACTGCTACATTGCGATGCAACGTATTTTAAAAATATTCACTACCTGCTTACAATTTTAGCAACTCTTCCAGTGACGACCGCTTCCGTTCCAGATGAAGTAATTAATGATATGGCAAACAAGAAAAAAAGAAAAATATTACCTAATTAAGTTACAACTACCAAATAATTTAAGTAATATGTATATGAATTTATATTGTTTTTTTTTTAATAAACAGAAAATTTAAAGTTTATATATGTTTTTACTTCAGCCCAATTCAGTTCAAAAAATCAAGTTTTAAAAGCGCATGTTTCTCCGATTTATAATGACTTTTACACTTATATTTTTAACATTTATATAAACTACCGCTTCTCTTCGCATGACAGGCACCTTGTCGTGGTGCAGGGCCTTAAGCCCGTACATACTCGGCACCTCCCAACTGGTGTTGGTGGTGCTGTACGTCGCTGCTCATTCAGGCTGGAAGGGAGTGCATGCGTACGGCAACCAAGAGCTGCTTATAGCGTCAAGGGGCTTTGTCGCGGCAGACCCTTGTGTTTCCCAGGAAGAAAATAGACCAGTAGGCCCATCTAACTCGGCTAATGGTCATGAGAAACAGAATAACTACAACTACAAAAACAACAACTGGCTGTAACATGCAAAAGCGGCTCAGGATGCATTTCTAGACGTTTTTTCGCCGAAAGAATGTGCTCTTTTTGAGGATCACAGGTGAGATAACGATGATGTATAAATTCATTCGGCAAAAGGGATTCCGCTGCAACTAATAATTTATTAAGGTGGTTACGCGGCATTGTAGGTCCAACAGCCAGGAACAAAAGATCCAGGTGGACGAGGAAACGACTCACTCCGGCATCAACTAAGCTGAACAAGTTGCGACTGCCGTTGTCGTTGAGGGAAGGCGGAACTAGTCTCCCAGCGAGCTACCCCCCACTCAGGAGCTCGTGGTTAGTGAGGACGAGGGCCTGTCTCTCATCGAGCCAATTCTGTGACCTCTAGCGCCTACATAGAAGTTGCCCAGGTGAGCCTGCACCAAACGATGGCAGCCTCGGCTATCATCCCGAGTGGGTTCGACTCTGAAGGCCTGGTTATCCTTCTGATCCAGAAACCGTGGGTCTTTAGAGGAAAAAAAGCCTTTATTTGGGATCTATCTAGCCAGAGATTTGTAGTGTTGAAAAGGGATTTAGATTTCCTTCTGTATTTCACAGTTTCTAACGCAGGATATTGTTGCGGTGCAGATGAAGGAAAGGAAGGTTCTGACTTCGTCCTTGCATCGGAGTACTTTCCAGGGTAGACTACCACAGCAACAAAAATGCGCAGGCTTTTCAATAAAGCCAAGCTGGCCTCCTTCTCGAACTATAAGTCACCAGGGACGGACGGGATCTTTCCAGCTCTTTTGCAACACGGTATGCAAAATCTCTTGCCACACCTAGTAAGGCTGATGGGGGATGGCCTTGCGATGGCGTATATCAGAACCATGGAGAATAGCGAAGACAATCGTCATCTCCAAGGTAAGTAGGAGGAGCGAGACGTCCCAAATCATTCCGGCCAAATAGCTTTCACATCCTTCATTTAAGACCGGAGACGCTGACAAATCTACTAACACTGCTCTGTACCAACTCACGGCTGAACTCCAAATTCGCTGGATAATGGCGAGGTTGCGATATGAGAGAGATGATCAAGGCACTGGAGAATAGGATCTAGAAACGAAACATACCATGCTAGATTGCGTAGCAAAGAAGATTAACTTTTCAAAGAATTTTAGTTTCTATCGGCAGTAAGGCGGAGTGGAATGACCCCACGCTCGATATACTGTTGAGAGGCAGCACTATCCAGTAGTATACTGACGGCTGAAAAACTCCTGAAGGTATTGCTGGACCGCATACTAAACTATCTATACCAATGGGGAGTTTTCAAACAGAAGTCTTTGCTATAAATCAGTGCTCAGAACTCAATCTCCACCGCAACTGTCGTATCGCCATTCTTAGCGACATTCAAATGGCACTAAAGACGATCTCAACGTATGTGGTTAAATTGCTTCCAGTAAAGGAGTGTATAGGAAGGCTACCTTCTTCTTCTTTACTGACGTAAACACCGCTTACGCGATTATAGCCGAGTCAACAACAGCGCGAGTTAAGGAACGTATTCCTTTTAATAGTAACAAACAACAAAACAACCTTTTGTTTCAGTAAACCAGCAACATTAAAGAAAAATTATCAAAACAACCTTATCTTGGAACAATAGAAGTGCACTATCATTTCAACAAACAATAGCAACCCAAATAGTTAAATACTAGTAAACAACCAGCATATCAATAGCGTAAGTAGCACTAAGATTTACATACATATGTAAACAAATCTAAACAAACAAAATGTGGTATTTTATCTAAACTAGCTATCAACTAGTAATAAGTAAAAATACTAGTTAGTATCAATAGAAGTAAGAACCATGTAATAAGTTAGTCTTAAAACTATAAATAAAGAGTACACACTTCGGTGCAGCTCAAAATTATTCTTTTGACTCATTTTTACTTAATGTAAAAATTAACTGGGGGCTCAACCGGGATGGCAAATTTATTTGCAATCCAAAAAGCCAGATTTTATTCCGAAAGGAATAAATCAAAACAATTCCACAGAAAGTATGGCTTCCAGTACTGAATGCCTGAAAAAAGTGCAGAAACAAATGGCAATGGATAGAAGTATAAATCCACTAACAGCAGACAATACTTCCAGAATGAATCAACAGCAGTTAGACCCTGAAACATTGGACAGTTAATTATCTATTAAGAAGAAGAAATGATGGCCCAACTCCAAGCACAAGTAACGGCATTGATGGTAATTATAAACAAGCAGCTAGAGGAATTTATACAAAGATTATCCTCAATCGAAAAGTGAAAATTTCCTTAAGCAACACCAATTACCCCAAAAAAAAAACGACACCAAAAACAAGGTTAGCCAAAAAGGAAAATGGTTGTTGAATTCTAGAAAATTAATGCTAATTCAAAACTAAATCATAAGAGAAAAGAAAGTATCATAAGAAACATTTTAAAACAATAATTTACTATATAATATAAAAAGGAATTAACTATATATATAAAAACTTATTCAAAAACATACTATAAATAATTATTATAAGCCGACTTCAAGCCTGGATGTTTTGAAATGAGGACATTTCATTTTAACAGAGGGGAGTGTTAAGGAACGTATTCCTTATAATAGTAACAAACAACAAAACAACCTTTTGTTTCAGTAAACCAGCAACATTAAAGAAAAATTATCAAAACAACCTTATCTTGGAACAATAGAAGTGCACTATCATTACAACAAACAATAGCAACCCAAATAGTTAATTACTAGTAAACAACCAGCATCTCAATAGTGTAAGTAGCACTAAGATTTATGTAAACAAACCTAAACAAACAACATGTGGTATTATATCTAAACTAGCTATCAACCAGTAATAAGTAAACATACTAGTTAGTATCAATAGAAGAAGGAACCATGTAATAAGTTAGTCTTAAGAGTATAAATGAAGAGTATACATTTCGGTGCAGCTCAAAATATATTCTTCTGACTCATTTTTACTCAATGTAAAAATTAATTCGCTCCAGTCGTTTCTACTCTTCGCTACGTGGCGCCAATTGGATATTCTGAGCGAAGCCAGGTCTTTCTCCACCTGGTCCTTCTAACGAAGTACAGGTCTTCCTCTTCCTCTGCTTCCCCCGGCGGATACTGGGTCGAATACTTTGACTGTTGGAGGGTTACATGACCTAGCCAGCGTAGCCGGTGTCTTTTAACTCGCTGAACTATGTCAATGTCGTCGTATAACTCATAGAGCTCATCGTTCCATCGAATGCGATATTCGCCGTGGCCAATGCGCAAAGGACCATAAATCTTTCGCAGAACCTTTCTCTCGAAAACTCGTAACGTCGGCTCATCGGTTGTTGTCATCGTCCAAGCCTCTGCACCATATAGCAGGACGGGAATTATGAGCGACTTATACGAGTTTGGCTTTTGTTCGTCGAGAGAGGACTTTTCCAGGCTGACATTGTTGGTGGTGTTAATACTGGTTCCTAAATAGACGAAATTAGCTACAACTTAAAAGTTATGACGGGTCGGCTTTAGTAAATCATCCCACGATTTCAGGTTTGATAGCTGTCAACACAGAATACTTTTGTTATTGTGCATGTAATGAAATGTGTATAAAATATAAAATGCTTATATTAAGCAAATATGTAAATAATTAATAAAAAAATAAATATGTAGAAACAATGTAATGAAGTGTAAGTGCATAATATAAAACAAATAATTACTAGAAATTTAGAAATTGCAAGATAAAATTTGCAAAATTTTTTAAATGCAAATATCACGAGAACTATAAGTTTGCGGCGACAACAATTATATATTTTCGTAATCTGGAGCATCAGCCCTATCCAACCATACCATTTTTAACCTCGAAACCGTGGGATCGTATACTAAAGATTCCCTCCTTTTCTTGTTATATCATGAGTAAAAAGCAAAAAAGAGATTTATTCAAAAAAAAAAAAACACCGGACACACTCCGGTGTTGGAACGGCCAGTTATTTTTTTTTAAGCGCGGCCGAAGACCGCCAACGCAAAAAGGAGTTTTAATCAAAAAGAAAACCTGACACAGGGTTGGGTTCGTTCCAGTATCTCCTTTTCACTGCTAATTCCTCTTAAATACCTGCACGGATTTTTTTTAATTTATATAGCACGGATAGCCAATGAATTAAACTATGGTTTAACCCTCTCATGCCCGATGTTGCCTATAGGCAACATTGTCTTTATGAGCGCATAAGTCTCGCAATTTGAATTTTTTTAATGTGAGATCTTTTGTCGGTGTATGTGTTTTACATCATTTTAGTTCTCATGTTCGTTATAACTTTCGCGCGTGTGAAAATAAAAAAAAAAAAAATTTGGAAAAAAGTGCATATGGGAAAAGTTCCCAAAAACTTAAAAAACACTATTTCATCATAAAGTTACGTTGATAATATAAATAAAGAAAGGTAAGTGAGTAATTTACAAAAAAAAGAAAGTGGAAAAAGTTATTTCGTTTCTGTGCAATAATTTTGTAAAAGTTAAGTTGCCTATAGGCAACATCGGTCAATTGTGTGTAATAAAATTTTGCATATACTTGTTTACATACTAAGATGCGTCCAAAAGGTTTGACACAAGCTGAAATTGAAGAGTTCGCTAATTTTGACTGGGACAAGTCTGAGGATGAGGAAATGGAAATAGAAGAGGAGGAAAAAGGTGAAAATGTGGAAGAATTGATCGAAATAGCGTTACAAAACATTGAAAAAAATCAAGGGGTCGAAGTTGGTTTGATCGAAAAATTACTTGGTACAGAAGAAAACGCAGAACAAAACGAAAATATTGAAGCTGTACAAGAGGTGGTAGAGTAATTTGATTTAGCGACTTTAAAGTGGAGCAGCACAGAGCTATTAAAATGCGATGTCACTTGGAAAAGTGCATTATGCTGCAATCAGGTGAAACAACCTTTGGAATATTTTACCGAATTCTTTGCGGATGAGCTGTTGGAAAAAATCCGAGACGAAACGAATTTATATGCGTTGCAAAAAAAAGGCACCGAATGGAAATGTACTGTGGAAAAAGTGAAAAAGTTTGTTGGCATTTTACTATACTTGGCAGTGGTGAAAATACCAACGTTTCGAATGGCATGGGCTCAAAATTTCAAACTAGCGGCCGTTGCAAATGCTTTGCCCAGAAGCCGATTTGAAAAAATTAAACAGTTTTTCCATCTAAACAATAACAATATGCAGCCTAAAAAGTGCCAACCAGATTATGACAAATTATACAAAGTGCGCCCTTTGTTTGACTTCATAAACAAGAAATTCAGCGAAATTCCGCAGGAAGAATATCAGAGCATTGATGAGCAAATGATTGCATTCAAAGGTAATTCATAGTATTTGTACATATGTAATAAAAAGAAGAAGATTCTATATAATGCAAAAACATGTTCTTTCCTTATGTCAACATAGTTTGAAGCAATATCTGCCAATGAAGCCGCACAAGTGGGGTTTCAAAATGTTTACTAGAGCTGGTGGATCTGGAATTATTTATGATTTCACCCTTTACATTGGAGAGGGAACGTGCAAGTCTTTTGGATTAGGCATATCATCGGATATTGTTCTACATTTGTCATCCAATATTCCTAGAAACCAAAATTTCAAGCTATTTTTTGACAACTGGTTCACTTCAATTAGCTTGATGATTGCTCTTAGACAAAAAGGAATACAGGGTAGGCCATTTAAAGTTGACCCATCTGGCAACGCTGTAACTTTTAACAGCGCTGACAAATTGGCTAATGTCATACCGCGTTAGAAGCGTCATTCGAAGACAATTTATACCATGGAACAGTACACTCCAAAAGAACGCGCTGAAATTGTTCAGCTTTATATTCAAAATAACTTTTCAATTGTGTTAACTCAACGTGCGTTTCGCAAAAAAAATAAAGTGAAAAGTGCTCCAGTTAAGAACACAATTAAGTCTTTATACGCAAAATTTGTGAACACCGGTAATCTCAGTAATGCCAGTCATGCATCCAGACAACACACAAGACGTTCTGATGAAAATATCGAAGCTGTACGAGCCAGTATTGAGGAGACTCCATCGACATCGAGTTATCGCCGCTCTCAGGAATTAGACATCTCTCGCACCACTCTCCGACGCATAATTCATAAAGATTTGAAGATGTTTCCATATAAAATTCAAATGGCACAAAAACTAAACCCAGCTGATTATCCGCGACGCCTTAATTTTGGCAAACAAACAAATGGGTCAACTTTAAATGGCCTACCCTGTATTAGCCGTTGGTAAAGTCCGAAGCAACAGGTTGCCAAATTTCGCTACAAAAACGAGGACGCGGATCAAGCGATTTTCAATTCGAAAAAACGAACAACTTGATTGCCTGCCGTTGGTATGACAATAAAGGTGTGCAATTAGTGTCAAACTATGCAGGTAAAAACTCCGTGAGTGAGTGCAAGAGATGGCGCCGAAAAGACAAGAAATATGTAAGTATCCCTCGTCCAGGTATAGTAGATTGCTACAACAAACACCAGGGAGGGGTTGATCTTGCTGACATGCTGTTGGAGTTGTACAGAATCAACCACCGTTCGAATAAATGGTACATGCGCTTAGTGTACTGGTGTATAAATTCCGCTGTAGTATAGCTGGCTGCCGCAGAGACCTGAAAAATGCGAACGGCGAGTTGAAGCATATGTCTCTTATAAAATTTCAGTTGGATATTGGGATTGAACTTTTGAATGCAAGTCAAACAGCAGTTGTACCAAGGAAAAGAGGACGCCCTTCACTTCTTGCAACAATGAGCTCAACTACTTCATCACCCATGTCATCGTCTCAGTCCTCGCCGGCTCCTTCAATGGCCTTTGAAGAAACCACATCTAAAAGAGCGTATGTTGCAGAACCTTCAAGAGCAACGCGTTTCGATACGTCTAATCACTGGGTGCAATGGGGATCAAAAGGCAGATGCAGGCTATGCCACACTGAATTTCCCAGATCTAAATGTAGCAAATGCAACGTTTATTTGAGCTGCAATCCACAAAAAAATTGCTTCGTATCATACCATACTTAATTTGTAATGTGTTTGTGTCCTATCATACACAATTTTCAATAAAAGAAGTCAATTAAAAAAAAAAATAAAAATTATTATACACTGTTGCCCAATGTTGCCTATAGGCAACGTCCCGTAACTCCCAAACTAGGACACCTAGGGCATTGAAATTTTGGTCAGTACATATTCAGGTCGCGATTAAAACATATCTGTACTCAAATATTTTTCAGCCCCGCCCATTTTAATTCGGGCATGAGAGGGTTAAATGTAAATTTATTGTTAAATGTTAATTTGTTTTTTAGATATAAGTAAGCAAAAAACGCACATTTTCACATTTGGTCAAACAATGGCTCTCTTTTTTTGAAGTTTTTGTTGCACTGCTTGCAAAAAATTTAACCATTTTAACACACACACACAGTCTTAGAAATATATTTAATTGAATTAATGATAAATTATGAATTTTAAGTTGCAATTTTATGTACAATTTAATAAATAAAACAGCTTTCAATTACGTGTTATACTGTTCCTTGAAATGTAAGCAAAATTACTGAATATGAACTGTCAAACGACGAAGAAAATAAGCACAAAAGGAAGACAGTAATAACCCAACGAATCAAAATGGTAGGTCTTATATACTGCGGCGCTTGTTTCAATGTAATATATTATACTGAAAATGTAATGAAAATTTAGAATAAAAAATTGCGCGCTTCAAAAAAATTAACTCTGGCCGATCCAACACCTGAGTGTGTCCGGGTTTTTTTTTTTTTTTTGAGTAAATCTCTGTTCTGCTTTTTACTCATGATACAGCAAGAAAAGGGATAATGAATTATGTATTTGGAGTATAAACCTGTTTCTTTTATTCTTTTTTTCGTTTGATAAATGTGTAAATATGGCAACATTTATTATCTGTCAACACGGAACACTTTTGGTATTGTGCATCTAATAAAATTTGTGTAAGATATAAAATGCTTCTTTTAAGCAAATATCTAAATAATTACTGAAAAATACATAAGTATTTAGAAACCATATAATGAAGTGTAAGTGCATAATATGAAAAAAATAATTACTAGAGATCGAGAAATTGTAAGATAAAAGTTGCAAAATTTTCAACTTTAAATGAAAATATCTCGAAGGCTATAAGATTGCCGCGGCAATAATTATACATATGTATTCTTAATCTGGAGTATCAGCTCTATCCAAACATAGTACTTTTAACCCTGTAATCGTGGGATGGTATACTAAAGCCGACCCAGAAAAGGGATAATGAATTATGTATTTGGAGTATAAACCTATTTTTTTATTCATTTTTTTCGTTTGATAAATGTGTAATTATGGCAACATTTATTACTATGATATATACTAAGGGCTACCCCTCCTAACGCCCCTTATTGGAAAGAGGAAGTATCGAACTTTTTAATAAACCGCCCCTCGATCCCCTAGAGCCCCTATAGACCTGTAGGGAGCCCTTTGAAAATGACCAAAAATCAGTGGTTTTGCTCATTGTTCAATACAAACTGAGGCACAATTCCGATTTCTTTGTCGCCGCGATTTGAAGGTACCGTTGGAAAGAGGAAGTCCTCCTGATTAAAAAACATAAGGGTTATAGGGTCCGCAAACGCTTAGTTTAGGAAATATTCGGCCTTAAAGTTCAAAAATTCGCAAAATTGGACCATTTCAAGGAGCTATTTCACCACATTAAACACACTTTTTTCACATTTTTCACTTCAATTTAATTAAATTGCACTATAATCTTTTAAATAAATCAACATTTTACTCTTTTAGCAGGTTTTTTACCTAAAAAATCTTTATTTTAAAAATTACATTTTACACTTGCTTCAACCTAATTTGTTTACTAAAAATTACGACGAAATGGAGCGCTGCCATGTGATGATAAGGCAATTCGCTGAAATTCCTCTTTTTCCCAAAAATTCCTCTATTCATGCATATGGATATTTTCCTTTTTAAATTTATTAAGCAAATAAGAAATATTATATACATATATTAGTAATATTATATAATAATATTATATATACATATGTATAAGTAATATTATATAATAATATTACGTAATAAAGTGTACAGTACATGGGTACAGTACGAAAACTCAAATTTTGTTTCAATATGAGTGCATGATAACCGAAAAATATAACCACTTCATACCCAAAACTCATATTATAAATATAATAATATATATATTGTCGCCTAAAATACAAACCAATGTATCATCAAAAATAAATGGAAATCGCTGACAGATATAATAACCAAAATTTATCCATTTTATAACGAAAACTTAAATTTTATTTCAATATTAGATATAAAGTGGTTATATTTTTTGGTTATTATGCAGTCATATTGAAACAAAATTTGAGTTTTGGATACAAAGTAGTTATATTTTTTGGTTATTATGCACTCAAACTCATGTTTTAAATATAATAATATATATATTGTCACCTAAAATACAAACCAATGTATCATCAAAAATAAATGGAAATCGCTGACAGATATAATAACCAAAATTTACCATTTTAAAACGAAAACTTAAATTTTGAGTGCATGATAACCATAAATTATAACCACTTTATACCAAAGTCAGTATATTTTTTTATTTTCAACGCAGAAAGGGGTACTACGCGAAAGTACTTCAGTCACACCAGGTATTCGCTCGGCTAGGGTTATTTTTTTAAACCGGCGGCCGAAGGCCGCCAACGCAGAAAGGATCAGCAAGTACTTCATCACCCGTATTCGTCGCGGATTTTTTTTAACGAAGCACAAAGGAATCTATCAATACTTCAGTCACCACCGGGTTTTTCGCTCGGCCAGGGTTATTTTTTTTAAACCCGCCGGCCGAAGGCCGCCAAGGCAGAAAGGGGTACTATGCGAAAGTACTTCAGTCACACCGGGTATTCGCTCGGCCAGGGTTTTTTTTTATTTTTTTAAACCGCGGGCCGAAGGCCGACCAGAAAGAGTACTATGAAAGTCTTGCAACCGTATTCCGGCAGTTATTTTTTTAAACCAAGCCAAAAAGATCTACGCAAAAGTACTTCAGTCAACCGGTATTCGTCGGCTAGGGTTATTTTTTTCGGGAAGCCTTTAGAAATACATGCCACAAGACTTCCCCAGTCCAAACGGGTATTCGCTGCTAGGGTATTTTTTTAACCGCGAAGGCAAGGCAGAAAGGGTACTATTTTGCCAAAGTCTAAATCCACTATTCCCGGGCGGGTTATTTTTTTAAACCGCAAGGCCCAGCGAAAGAATACTATGCGAAAGTACTTCAGTCACACCGGGTATTCGCTCGGCCAGGGTTATTTTTTTAAACCGGCGGCCGAAGGCCGCCAACGCCAGAAAAGGGAGGTACTATGCGAAAGTACTTCAGTCACACCGGGTATTCGCTCGGCCAGGGTTATTTTTTTAAACCGCGGCCGAAGGCCGCCAACACAGAAAGGAGTACTACGCAAAATACTAGTCAACCCGGATTGTCGCCAGGTTTTTTTTTAAGGCGAAGGCCGCAACCGAAAGGAGTATTCAAAGTACTACGTTATTCGCGGATATTATAATATTATTACACGATTTTACTTATCTGTGTTTATTAAATATAAATCACATATTATTCATATGTTCATATATGTATGTATGTATATGCAAAAGTGTTCACATATTCAATTTTAGCTTGAAAAATCTTCTTTATAGTTTTTTATAGTTAATAAAGAAAAAAGAATCACTCGAAAGTACAAACAAAGAAAACGCTGTGAAACGCTAAAAAATTCTTCACTTTTGGTTTTTAAGGTGTGGCAACGCTGGTTTTCCTCGTAAATATAAATACTCTAAACTTTGCAGCCATAAATTTGATAAGTGATTTTAAATTACTAAATTTGGCTGAAAAATTACAAAATAAAAGTGAAAAGTGAACTTATTTCAATATTAAAAGTGTATATTTCAATATGGTGAGTGAAAAACGTGAAAATATTCTGTGAAACATGGAGAAATAACATGTTTTCTTAGGGCAATTTTTGAATTTTTATTAGTTAGTTTTATGTTATTTTTGGATATTCCTCCTCTGGAGAAGCTCCCCTATCCGTACATACCCCATTTATACGGAAATTCGGTTTTTTTACCCCTCCGCCAAAGTAATCGGAATCGTGCCCAAACTGAAACCAATGCAACCCAGCCAACATTTTTGTATGAACAAGAAATCAACACAATGGTGTATCAAAATTTTTTCGCATAGAACTCCTTTTTGCGTAGGCGGCCACCGGCCGCGCTTCAAATAAAATAACCCTGGTCGGTCCAACACCGGGGTGTATCAGATTTTTTTCGCATAGAACTCCTTTTTGAGTGAGCGGCCTTCGACCGCGCTTCAAAAAAATAACCCTGGTCAGTCCAACACCCGGGTGTATCAGATTTTTTTCGCATAGAACTCTTTTTTGCGTGGGCCGTTCTTTAAAAAAATAACTCTGGCCGGTCCAACACCGGCTACGCCATCCAGTTTTGTAGCATTGAACACCTTTCCGCGTTCACTTCATACATTTATTGCTAAGTGGGTTTAATTATTCCCTTTTGTTCGTGCTTTCTCGGTAATTTGACAGTTCAAATTAGGCAGTCATTTAGGTTTTTCGCATTATTGAACTCTATGCAGAAAAAGGTGTATTTTATTTAAAGATTTACAAAGAAATTAACAATCAAAAGTAATTAAAAACATTACTAGTGGTTTTTATAATTCATAAGTAATATATGCGCGTGAAAATGTATCCATAATTGGTTTGGTACAATGCACAACAGATGAAAATACACTAGCATATATTTAGAAATTTGCAAAAATTAGCATTTTTTAAAGTGAATTTGTGGAAAAATTTGTGAACCGATATAAAATCTATTTTGAAATAAAGTCTGATAATTTAAGCATACATGCGTGTTTAAAATTTTCAATTCGGTTCTCTCGTCTAGGTACAGTGAGCCAAAATTAACCGGCGCGATACTAAACTCAACCCGTACCTTCAGATCGCAGCGCCAAAGAAATCCGAATTTTGCCCCTCCTCTAATCACACTTCTTATCTCGAAATCGACGGATACTGTTCTAAATCTTAGCACTATAACTATTTGCGTTTATTACCCAACTCACCTCGCCGAAGGAAAAACTTCATTTCGGGTTGTACAATCCCTTAATTCGCTTATTGTGGTAGTTGCCCTGTTTTGATAAGTATCAAACACTACATTGACTTCGCCTTCGCTACTAATGTCTTCTATAATTGCATCGTAGTATTTACCATCCTCTATCCATCTCGCTTGGCATTTATCTCCCACTTTCCAGTTTTGTGGTGCTGTTACCAATTTTTCTGCCTCTATGAGAGCAGCTTCAATTTCATCGTAATATTCGGATATGTTAACTCCGGATACGGGTTCAACATAAGAAGATTTTTTCTGTTCTTCAAACTGAGTTTTAATAAGATCATTAGTTAATTCAATTACTTCCAAAAGTCCTTCCTTTAATTTTAACAATTCGGCATTTGCAGGATCAGTTAGCAGTCCTGCCTCAACCTGTAATTAGGAGAAAATTGCAAGATTAAGAAATATACTAAATTATATACAGTCTTGACTAAAACATTAATTCGAACAAATTACAATATTAAGAAATATATATTATTAAATTTTAAGAATTTCTATCAGCTCATTACCAAAGTGTTTTACCTGCTGCAACTGCAATTTATAACTTTGAAGATCTTCCGCCATTTCAAGAGGATATGAAAAACTTTTATGATATATAGTCAAAAACTCTTTTACCAAACCACTACTTTGGATACAACATATGTATGTAGGTACACCGTGTATGGAACTTCAAAACAATGCAAACCATCACACTTATTAGGTACCTCGGTTGGCAATAAAATATTTCTAAACATCTGCATTGCTAGTGATATTGCGTAAGTAGACTACATATTGCGAATGTTTAGTAATATAGCGGATTCTAGTCCAGACCAGTCTCTAGTCCCTATTTGAGACATTTTGAGGTAAAATCTCAATTTCTGGCTAGTTACTATCCAATAACCAGTCTCTAGAGTTAGTCTCAAAATATTGCCTCAAATTCGAGACTTGATAGTTAGCAAGTCACAATACTAAAAAGAGCTCTTGTCTGCAATTATGAATATACTGAATAGAGATCATCATAGGTATTATCAGATTGTCGTTTTTTTTTTGCATTTTGTAAGCAACTCAAACATGAAAAAGTTAAAAATAAATAAATTTTACATAAATTTTGTAAATATTATGAAGCAAAGTCAACATATATTTTTATTGATAATTATGTTTTTGGACTGTGTTATACAAAATTTAATATTTGTTATCGACATATGTATTTATTTTCATTTAAGTGTAAAAACATCTCTGAATATTGAATTGTAATAGATTTTGTGACAGTTACTTACAGAATAGCAAAATCGTCTCAAGTCTCAAAAATTGTCTCCAATTTAAAATCTCAAATTTAGAGACTTGAGACTGTATCGCAGTATAGAACCGCACGGATAGTTCCTAATACTACATATGTTCGGACGGACAACGAAATTTTCGTTGTATAGTATAAATGGGTAGTTTCGTGGGAAAAACTTGCTTTCGCACAAAAACTTGTGTTTTCGTCCACGTAAAATCTGTCAAACGAAAACACAGTTTTCGCTGAAAACTACTTGAAAGCTTAAATTCCACTCATTATAATCGGTGCCTGCTCTAGTTTATTGGATTTTTTTAGAAGACATATTTTGCCGGCCCTAAATTGCCACTTGATATTTGATTACATTCCATATACAAATAGAGCTGCTCACTGTTAAGGGGATTCTGTTTGTTGGGTGCACCAAATGCAGAATTTTCTCTTGGTGCAACGGCATAACAAACACGCGCAAAAATTTATTTGCAATGGCTGTAAAATATGTCCGATCAAAACCCATCTTTATTTTCGTGCCGTCATATGTCACTAGATTCGCAATGGGCGCTCTTTTGGCCTTGCATATTTCGGTATAGGATTTTTGCATTTTGTGTCATCTTGAAAGAGCAAGAAAATCCCCGTATTGATAGTTGTCAGTGAAAATTCCTCGAAAACACACATTGTCGGTCCGAACGACTTACATTCCACAACATACAAATGTGTATTCAAAATGTTTTCAATGTCGGTCCGAACATAGTATAAATGGGTATCTTGACAATGCTGCTTGTTTTCAGTGCTGTACAAGATCTATTTTTTTTTCTTTTACAAAAATTTAACGTGCGATTCTGTACTGTGATACCGTCTCTAAATTAGAGATTTTAAGTTGGAGACAATTTTTGAGACTTGAGACGATTTTGCTATTCCGTACGTGACAGTCACAAAATCTATTACATTTCATAATTCAGAGATGTTTTTACACTTGAATGCAAACAATTATGTTGACAAATTATATTAAATTTTCTATAACATAGTCAAAAAACATAACTATTAATAAAAATAAAATTATATGTATACTATGTTTTGTAATATTTTCAAAATGTATGTAAAATTGATTTATTTTTAACCTTTTCGTGGTTGAGTTGCTTACAAAATGTAAAAAAACGAAAATCGATTAATAGCTATGATGATCTCTATTCAGGATATTTAAAATGGTAGACCAGAGTTCTTTTTAGTATTGTGACCTGCTAACTATCAGGTCGTAAATTAGAGGCCAAGAATGATAGAGAAAGAGATTACGCAATGCGCATGTTTGCTTTCAGTCAGCTGTTCTTGCCGACGTCACGGTTGACTTATTGGCACAATTCCGATTTTTTTGGCGCCGCGATTTGAAGGTACCGTTGGAAAGAGGAAGTCCTCCTGATTAAAAAACATAAGGGTTATAGGGTCCGCAAACTCTTAGTTTAAGAGATATTCGGCCTTAAATTTCAAAAATTCGCAAAATTGGACCATTTCAAGGAGCTATTTCACCACATTAAACACACTTTTTTCACATTTTTCACTTCAATTTAATTAAACTGCACTATAATCTTTTAAATAAATCAACATTTTACTCTTTTAGCAGGTTTTTTATCTAAAAAATCTTTATTTTAAAAATTACATTTTACACTTGTTTCAACCTTATTTGTTTACTAAAAATTACGACGAAATGGAGCGCTGCCATGTGATGATAAGGCAATTCGCTGAAATTCCTCTTTTCCCAAAAATTCCTCTATTCATGCATATGGATATTTTCCTTTTTAAATTTATTAAGCAAATAAGTAATATTATCTACTGTTACGATTTTACTGCTTGCTAGTTCACTTTGTTAGGTTCGTATCTCTGGATTGACAAATAAAACTACAACTGTTTAATGTAATTCAACTACTCTTTATTTCACAACTCGTCTACACTAGCAGTTTACTCTTAGCACTGATCGATTACGTTCGCGCTGCCACGGCTTATATAGCCACGCACTTCTCGCTGATGCCGACGTGTCCTTCTAGAATATCGCGTCTGGAAATTACCAGAACATAATGCTATACGGCGCCAGACGCAAGCAGAAAGCCGCGGCGCCAGATGTCTACAACAAGACAAATGCTATTCCATATACCTACAGCTATTGTTCATAATAAGGGATGCATATAGCAATACAAATACAACTTAATACTACTTTTTGTAACAATACATATATTAGTAATATTATATAATAATATTATATATACATATGTATAAGTAATATTATATAATAATATTACGTAATAAAGTGTACAGTACATGGGTACAGTACGAAAACTCAAATTTTGTTTATTTTTGAATGCATGATAACCGAAAAATATAACCACTTCATACCCAAAACTCAAATTATGAATATAATAATATATATATTGTCGTCTAAAATACAAACCAATGTATCATCAAAAATAAATGGAAATCGCTGACAGATATAATAACCAAAATTTATCCATTTTATAACGAAAACTTAAATTTTATTTCAATATTGGATATAAAGTGGTTATATTTTTTGGTTATTATGCAGTGATATTGAAACAAAATTTGAGTTTTGGATACAAAGTAGTTATATTTTTTGGTTATTATGCACTCAAACTCATGTTTTAAATATAATAATATATATATTGTCACCTAAAATACAAACCAATGTATCATCAAAAATAAATGGAAATCGCTGGCAGATATAATAACCAAAATTTACCATTTTATAACGAAAACTTAAATTTTGAGTGCATGATAACCATAAATTATAACCACTTTATACCAAAAAGTCAATATATTTTTTTATTTTCAACGCAGAAAGGGGTACTACGCGAAAGTACTTCAGTCACCCCGGGTATTCGCTCGGCAGGGTTATTTTTTTAAAGCGCGGCCGAAGGCCGCCAACGCAGAAAGGAGTACTATGCTAAAGTACTTCAGTCACCCCGGGTATTCGCTCGGCCAGGGTTATTTTTTTAAAGCGCGGCCGAAGGCCGCCAACGCAGAAAGGAGCACTATGCGAAAGTACTTCAGTCACACCGGGTATTCGCTCGGCCAGGGTTATTTTTTTAAACCGCGGCCGAAGGCCGCCAACGCAGAAAGGAGTACTATGCGAAAGTACTTCAGTCACACCGGGTATTCGCTCGGCCAGGGTTATTTTTTTAAACCGCGGCCGAAGGCCGCCAACACAGAAAGGAGTACTACGCAAAAGTACTTCAGTCAACCCGGGTATTCGCTCGGCCAGGGTTATTTTTTTACGCAGAAAGGAGCACTATGCGAAAGTACTTCAGCCACCCCGGGTATTCGCTCGTAATATTATAATATTATCACACGATTTTACTTATCTGTGTTTATTAAATATAAATCACATATTATTCATATATGTATGTATGTATAATATGTATATGCAAAAGTGTTCACATATTCAATTTTAGCATGAAAAATCTTCTTTATAGTTTTTATAGTTAATAAAGAAAAAAGAATCACTCGAAAGTACAAACAAAGAAAACGCTGTGAAACGCTAAAAAATTCTTCACTTTTGGTTTTTAAAGTGTGGCAACGCTGGTTTTCCTCGTAAATATAAACACTTTAAACTTTGCAGCCATAAATTACTAAATTTGGCTGAAAAATTACAACATAAAAGTGAAAAGTGAACTTATTTCAATATTAAGAGTGTATATTTCAATATAGTGAGTGAAAAACGTGAAAATATTCTGTGAAACATGGAGAAATAACATGTTTTCTTAGGGCAATTTTTGAATTTTTAAACGTGAATATTTCAAAAAATATTAGTTATTTTTATGTTATTTTTGGATATTCCCCCTCTGGAGAAGCTCCCCTATCCATACATACCCCATTTATACGGAAATTCGGTTTTTTTACCTCAAGTGTTGTGAAATTTTATATATTTTAAAATGCGTTGCACAGTGTTCGGATGCTATTGTGCTACGTAATGGATATTTTTCCATTTCACTAAAGTGAGGGAACGCTTGCACGCCTACGGTTTGGCTTTGAACAAGCATAATAATGTACTGGAAGCTGGTTTCATCAATGAGAGTCATTGGTAAAAATGGTTTGCTTCCATTCACCCTGACAGGCAGGAGTCGAAATGTAGGCTGCGTTCTTATATAATTGGTCACAACGAAGGAGCGATCACAGATGAAGGAAATGTTGAAGTCGACAACACATCAGACTTAGAAGGGAATTAATTATCTCTAACCGGTAATTATCAAAATATCAAACTTACATAGCATTAAAAATCTAAACAGAAAACTTTCTTATATAAAAATGTATTGATGTTAACAAATGCAAATATGTAATTGCATACTGATAAATCGGGTGGTGGAACACGGTGCTCGCTCGTTCCAAAGATGTGGTTGGCCGTGGGAAAACGTTCGGCGCCAATGATTCCACAAAATGTTAAAAAAAGACAAATGCTTCTTATGATACATATATTTAATTATACAAATTTGGAAATGCACTTACCACGTTTGTATCGCTGGGATGTCGCAAAAGGAGAGAGCGCGGAATTTTTTAGCTATTGTTTAGTTGCGCCCGAATTAAAATTTCGAAAAACTTCGAAGATGAGATTGCTCTGCCGACGCAGACGTGGCAAAGAAATTGGGCGGGGGCGACGTTAACATTCTCCCCGCCTTGCAGTATTAGTGCAAATTCAGTTTAAAATCAATTACTTAAACTAACTTAACTAACTGGCTCCTGCACTTCCTCTTCCACGTCTTCTTTGCAGATCGGGTGGCCGACAAGACGATTCGAGTCTGGTTCGGGAAATGCCGCTGAGATGAATCGAGTCTCGGTCAGTCATTACCATGCTGCCAATTTCCATAGAAGTCACCACCTTCTGAGGTCGGCGAGACGACTCGAGTCTAGCTCGATCCTGGGTAGGCGGTAAATGTGAGAGGCGTTGGCAGCCAGTGCACTTTATTGTGCCGATATTATACATCATCGGATATTATATATCCCATTGTCGTATTTTGGACCATGAGTTGTCCTACTGCCGCTGGTTGTAACCCTGGCAAGATGAGCCGGGAGTAGGCGTTCGCTCCCAAAATTATCTCGACTGGCGCTGACTTGTAGAACTCGTTGTTGTCGGGCTAATCATGGCACGCACTGTTATGAACCTGGTTTCAGTTCGAACTCTTATAAAAGCGGTTGGTAACAGCGCAATTCTTTGCCGCCAAGGTAGTGTTGCGTGCCTGTCCTTAATGAAATTGTGTGTGATGTCGAGCGTCTCGTCCACGCCTTCGCTTCGGATGGGGTGGCCGGCGGAACGAATGGCGTTCCGCTCGGTCAGGGCAATGTCGCTGATACGAATCGAGTCTCAGTCAATCGTTGCCATGCCGCCCATCCGAAAAGAAGTTACCAGCACGCCGAAGTCGGCGAGACGACTCGAGTCTGGCTCGATCTTGGGCGTGTGGTATGCGGGAGAGGCATCGTTGATCAGAGCTTTGCGTGACTGATGACGTCGGTTGACATGGTTGATAGGGTCCGAATACGTCGTACCAATTTTCAACGTATTCTCTTGTAGCTGATACAGAACTGTGCGTTATTTGCGCATGCTGTGACTGTTGTATCTTGTCGCTTGTGGTGGCCGTAGTTTGTTTACTCGTTGACGATGCTGTGGATTATGCATGTGTTTGTGATTGATGAGCAACTGTATAAGTTCACCCTTGACATCGAGTCGAATCTCTTCGGGAACACATTTTATCTCCTCGTAGAGTGAGAGCAAGAAGAGCTTATCGGGATCACGATTCCATCGTCTTTTTTCTTTTGCGGATTCTCGTTGCATTGCGGCTGCGGCATGTTGTTGGCAGAGCAACAGATGCGAGTGGAGGCCGCTGTGGAATTCCTGCAGGTGTGGCATCGAATTCTATTGTTGCGACGAACAACTGCCAGATATGTGGTCACCGTTGTGCGAGTCATTTGTTTCGCCATCATTGTTAGTCTGATCCTGTTGTTTCTGCTGCTGCTGATGTTGCTGCTGTTGTATAAATACAAAATTAGTATTATTTTCAGTACAAAAATGGTTTTGTGTTTGTTGTTTAGTTTTTGCTGAATTTTGCCCGTCGCCTTTGCCATTTATCTTCGTTTTTTCGGATGGAACGGAACGGAATGCCCCCATCAACAAGTCAACCTTTTGACTCGTATAGAAATTATTATCCGCTAAGGGGATATTGGGTAACCCTTTTAAAATTGACGAGTTAATTGATCTGGATGGAAGCAGTCCAGTC
This sequence comes from Bactrocera correcta, assembly GCA_027475135.1. Classification (NCBI taxonomy): domain Eukaryota; kingdom Metazoa; phylum Arthropoda; class Insecta; order Diptera; family Tephritidae; genus Bactrocera; species Bactrocera correcta. Next base: position 44,061,836 of record CM050326.1, read on the forward strand.
AATTTTGGCAGTACCAACGCTTCCGCTTCTAGTCTTAAACTTTTGTTACGGGGCGAGCCGATTGTAATCGACATACTGTTTGAACTCGTCCTGATACGGTATTATTCAATCCTGAAACTCGCGCGCTGACCTTTTTGCTTGCCAGATGTAAGCGTTTTCGCAGACTATTGCTTACGAAGGTGGCGTCAGATCCCGCATCAATCAAGGCTCTGACAGTGAAGGTGCTCTCGTTGTGACATGGTCACCATGGCTATACCTAAGAGCATGCTTCGACTGGTAGGCACATTTGAAACATTGGCCTTATGAGAGGCCATTTGAGATTTAGTGGAAATTTCAGTAGTGTCGGTGCTGTCTCACTCTGATCCCGGTGGATCATAGAGTGATGTCTCTGTTTACATTTATTACAATTAAACATACTCTTACAATTTTTGACTCTATGTGAGTCCGTTTAGGCAGATGTGGATTTTTCTGACAGCATTAAAGCGTGCATTAGGCTGCATCTCAATGAATCTTTGACAAGTTTTCAAAATGTGCGATTGAGATGGGCACAGTTCACATTAAATATTGTTTGTCTTGGGGTGATGGGAATTGTTGGGTTTGGATCCAATCCTAGACTGCAAGGTTGGTATCCGACCTTCACCATCAGCCGGACTTAATATTTGGTTGAGTATTCAACTCTCCTTTGAGGTTTGATACTCTCGAAAGGGTTTTTACTCGTTTGGTTAAAAACTTGTCTAACTCAACCCATTTTGGGATCTCTGAATCCGAATCCAGAAATTGTTCCCAAAGCGACAGTGTATAGTCCGGCAGTCGGATAGAACACAAATACGTAAATATGGCATCCTAGCTATCTATATTGATGCCATGTATTTGTAAAGCTGAAATGCAGCTATTTATCTCCCGCTGTAAATTTCTGAGTTCGGTCTCAGATTCTTTAGAAATGTGCGGAAGCTTGTATAATAAATTTAATTGTGTGTTGACAAGCACTCGCTTGTTTTCGTATCTACACAACAAATTATTCCAAGCCAATGCGAATCCGTCATTCGTCAGTGGCGCTTTCGAAACGATAGCTTTTGCCTCACCTCGCGTTTTTTGATTCAAATGAAATAACTTTTCTACCGCAGATAGCCTTGGGTTATTCCCATAAATGCCGGCAAATAAATCCCTAAAAGAGGCCATTGTAAAACATCGCCATGAAATATTTCGGTATCACATGGCGGTAAGTTGATGTAATACCTCACGGGTTCTACCGTTTGTTATGACCGTTCAGGCTGAATCACCGTTGAATGTGAAGTATGTTGCAAAAGTTCAAAAGTTATAGAACCAATCACGGACAAACTACAAATTAGTAGTGCGTTGTTTCTTAATGAAGCGTGAAATTTCGAAGATACAAAAAAATTAATAAATTTAGTAAACTAGTTTCTCAAAGTCTGTTTTCCCGAATTTAACTAGAATCTGCTTGCTGGGTAATCGGCCCAATGCACTTGTACTTGCACTTGCAAATTTAGTGAAGTATTTACTCAAAATAATTTTTCCAAATTTAATTAGAATGTGCTTGCTGGGTAATCGTCCCAATGCACTTGCACGCCTAGTCTCCGATTATGTACACAAACAAAAATTGATTTGTGCTTAGTTGCTTTATTTAAATGCAAATACAAATACAAATAAAAATTCACAAGCACTTATTTGATTTATATCCACTATTCACTTTCACTTTGTTCATGGGGTTATTCGAACTATTTCGAATTCACAACTATTTCTAATTTTTAGTCACTCACTTCACTTGTAATTTTGTAACGGGTGATTTTTTAAGAGCTTGATAACTTTTTTTAAAAAAAAAACGCATAAAATTTGCAAAATCTCATCGGTTCTTTATTTGAAACGTTAGATTGGTTCATGACATTTACTTTTTGAAGATAATTTCATTTAAATGTTGACCGCGGCTGCGTCTTAGGTGGTCCATTCGGAAAGTCCAATTTTGGGCAACTTTTTCGAGCATTTCGGCCGGAATAGCCCGAATTTCTTCGGAAATGTTGTCTTCCAAAGCTGGAATAGTTGCTGGCTTATTTCTGTAGACTTTAGACTTGACGTAGCCCCACAAAAAATAGTCTAAAGGCGTTAAATCGCATGATCTTGGTGGCCAACTTACGGGTCCATTTCTTGAGATGAATTGTTGTCCGAAGTTTTCCCTCAAAATGGCCATAGAATCGCGAGCTGTGTGGCATGTAGCGCCATCTTGTTGAAACCACATGTCAACCAAGTTCAGTTCTTCCATTTTTGGCAACAAAAAGTTTGTTAGCATCGAACGATAGCGATCGCCATTCACCGTAACGTTGCGTCCAACAGCATCTTTGAAAAAATACGGTCCAATGATTCCACCAGCGTACAAACCACACCAAACAGTGCATTTTTCGGGATGCATGGGCAGTTCTTGAACGGCTTCTGGTTGCTCTTCACCCCAAATGCGGCAATTTTGCTTATTTACGTAGCCATTCAACCAGAAATGAGCCTCATCGCTCATCGGACACGGACGCGAAACACATTTCGAACCGAACACTGATTTTGGTAATAAAATTCAATGATTTGCAAGCGTTGCTCGTTAGTAAGTCTATTCATGATGAAATGTCAAAGCATACTGAGCATCTTTCTCTTTGACACCATGTCTGACATCCCACGTGATCTGTCAAATACTACTGCATGAAAATCCTAACCTCAAAAAAATCACCCGTTATTTGTTTTTTTTGTTTGCACTAGCGAAACTGCAGCTGTTATCGCTGCTTGCCTTTATTGCTATTCGAGCAATATATGGAGAGGCAGAGTTGAGCGAATAGACTCAAATTAACCACAAGAAAAAACAAAAAAAAAAAAAAAAAAACCGAGAGAGATTGTTGACGCTCCAGACGATTTTGTGCGTCCAAGAAATTTATAATTTTATTCGAATAACGGTGTTGTTTTTTTTTATATATACAAAGTGAAATAGTTAGTGCATTTGCCAGTCGTATTTATTGTTGTACTTAAATGAAGTACAATCTACCTGCAGTCTTGTGCTTTGATTTTGTGGGTAGAGTGCCAAAAATTAGTTTTGGTCCCCACTTCACACAGCACAATGGGTTTTGTACATATTATAACTTATGCACAAATTAACTAATCTATTGCCTTGTAGCTTGCAGACCACAAATCCAAAATATGTTTGGCTGTTCTTGTTTCTAAATAAAAAATCAACTTGTTACCTGTTATCCGGCTCGAAGGACCAATCATAAATCGGGTGGTGAAGCACGGTGCTCGCTCGTTCCAAAGATGTGGTTGGCCGTGGGGAAACGTTCGGCGAAAATGATTCCACAAAATGTTAAATAAAAAACAAAGGTTTCTTATAATACATATATTTAATTATAAAAGTTTGGAAATGCACTTACCACGTCTGTATCCTTGGCTATCGCTGAGTATGGATATTCGCTAATTGCGATAGTTGCGATGGAGGTTTATCTCTATACACCGACTAATGGCCAAGACTTCGGCCTGAAAGATGCTAGGATAGGTACCTATCGGTATGGAGAGCTTGGGGCGTGGACCTGCGATCCCTGCACCAATTTCTGTCGACGTTTTGGAGCCGTCGGTGTACCACTTTAGTGTGCTATCCTCAAGAGTGGAGTCGTTCCACTCACCCTTGCTGCCGAGGATAACCTTAAACTTCTTCGTGAAGTTAATAGTTTTGGTAATTCTGTCTTTCGGGAGGAGGGCAATTTGAATATCGCCACTTATCATCTCCATCCTCTGGGACTTTATTATCTTGCCTTTACCACATCCCTCTGCCGTTATTTGCAGAAGTGAGGGGTTGGCTATTTGACCGATCACTATGTGAAGCGGTGTGAGTTCCAGCAGGACCTCCAGCGCTGCCGTTGGGCAGGTTCGCATAGCGCCAGTCATGCAGACACTTCGATAATTGGGTTTCCACCGAAGCCTGTGACGCTGTAGAGGCCCAGGACACCACCCCGTATGTTAGTATCGGTCGCACAATCATGGTGTACAACCACCTGACGATCCTTGGCCTGCATCCCTAGGATTTTCCCGCCAGCCGGTTGCACACCATCAATGCCTTTGTTGCCTTGACTAATGTCTGGTTCACATGCTGCTTCTACCGCAAAGTAAAATCCAGCGTAAGACCAAGATATTTAACCTTACTAGTCATCTCAATCTCTTTGCCCCCAAGTGTGAGGTTTCTGAGGCCGGGTAGGGGCTCTCGCCTGGTAAATGGGACGACTGTGGTCTTTGAGGGGTTGATACTCAGTTTAACACCCCTGCGCCACTCCTTTGCCAGGTTTAGACCTCGTTGCACTAGGTCACAGAGAGTGTCCTCAAATTTTCCTCTAGCTATGATCAGAATGTCGTCCGCATACTCTTGGCAGCGGATTCCATTCTCAGTTAGCAATGCTAACAGGTCGTCCACAACAAGGCTCCAAAGAAGTGGCGATAGTACACCTCCCTATGGACAGCCCCTTGTTGTGCCAAGCCGAATCTTTGTACCCCCTACTGTAGTCTCAGCGACCCTGGTGCGCAGTACAGCCTCTATCCATCTACGTACCGGTGCTGCCACATTCCTTTTCTCCGGTGCTATGGCTTCACTTCTGTGAGATGTGTTGTCAAAGGCACATTCGATGTCCAAGAAGGCGGATAGCATCACTTCCCTTCCTCCACTGAGCTCTCTATCTCAGAGGTCAACTGGTACAGAGCCGTATTGGTGGATCTTCCCGCTCTGTATGCATGCTGTGCCGCATGCAGGCGTGCCGTCTTCAGCGCCTTCGACCTTATATCATGGTCTATGATCTTCTCCATAGTTTTTAGTAGGAAGGAGGTTAGGCTAATCGGCCTGAATGATTTAGCCAGAGAGTAGTCCTTCCTTCCTACTTTGGGTATGAAGATCACCTCAGCCGTCCTTCATGAGACAGGGATGTACGCCAATGCGAGGCTCTCCCTCAGCAGCTGGGTGTGGCAGCAGGATCTGCTCACCTTGTTGTTGAAGCGCTGGCCGTCCACTCCCGAAGACTTGAATTTTTCAACCGAGGCCATTGATCACTTGATCGAGTCCGCGGTGAATAATTGTTTAGCGATTGCCCAATCAGAGCGCGATGGCCTGTGTTCAGTTTCAGGTAGGCAACTGTCTACCGGAATAGTCTCCGGGAAGTGAGCACACAGGAGCTCTGTTCTCCGCGCTGGTCGTAAATGTCCCGTCACTCCTTTTGATAGCTGGCACTGTGTCAGTCTTCCTTTTAGCCAGAGCCTTGTGCAACCGAGCCGTTTCTGGTGTGGAGAAAACGTTTTCACAGAATCTCCTAAAGCTAGCCTGTTTGGCAGGGTTATGTTGCACCTATTCTCTTCCCAGACCCGTGGCCTGTTGTCAGTCTGCGCCTCCTTGTACAGTTCCTCACCTAGCCTCTCCCTGAAGGCCCTCCAATTTGTCCTCTTAGGGGGGTATTGCTTGGTCTCTACCTTCAGCGTAAACCTTGCAATTCTATGGTCTGACAAGGAGGGCTCCGTTGAGACTCTCCATTTCGAGACCAATCCGGTTGCAAGCTCATTGCTGAGGATGATGTCCAACACCTCCCTCCTGCTTATAGTTATGAATGTGGGTTCACACATACTCCATCACTAAATTGCTGCCTACTACGTACTCTAAAAGAGACTCACCTCTCACTTTGCAGTCGGTACTGCCTCATTTCGAATGGTGAGCGTTAGCGTCGCAGCCTATGATAAGGGGGAGCCTTTGTCGTCTACAGTGCTCCACCAGCCTTTCCACTACCTCTGGGGGTGCCGTGGCTGCCTCCCCTGGGAAGTATGCCAACGCCAGGACGAAGTCCTTGCCTTTCGAGTCCCTGGCCTGCACCGCCACCAAATCCTGCGTCAGGAACTCTGAAATATAGAAGAAATCAATGTTATTCCTGACAACTATACATGTCCTAGGTCTCTCGCTAGAGAGATCCCAGATTACCTTATTTGTCTCCGTCTAGAGGCCTTTGACCTCTTTTTTGTGGACCCAAGGCTCTTGGATGAGCAGTGTGCCCAGTTTCTCCGCTGTGAACCTGCTTGCTATGACAGCTGAAGCTACCGCCGCGTGATGCAGGTTCACTTGGGCAATTTCCATGTTGACGGCCATCATAGAATATGCTCGAAGAAGGGCAGATCCTCTTCCCCGCCGTTAATCGTACTGCCATCCATTGGGTCTCCTAACCCGTCGAGGAGGTCCTGCGTGGAGGGTAGCTCTGTAGTCTGACCGCGGTGGCCGACATCGGGGACGTCGGTGGTCGCTGCTGACACTGCCTGCCGCGACCTGCTTCCGCGGGACTGCTCCGGCACCTTGTCCACCTGCATCGCTGCTAGCTCCAGGGCTGCCATAGGCACTGCCTGTTTATCGAGTAGTTTGTCTTGGAGAAACGCAGGCGTTGCAGCTCCCTGGCTCCCGATGGCTGCAGACTTGAGGGGCCGCATGACCACCGTGCTAAACCTGTAGAACAGGCGGAAGCTCGCTGCCGGGACGTACTTTTACGACTCATCGTCGATGTATAAGTTTAATCTCCATCCTTTCATATCACCTATCTCCTCCATTTTGCTGCTGGCGACGCGCCAGTACGAGATGGTGGGTCCCCGGTTCTGGTTTTTCACCAGGCCCAAGGTGAGCTCATATGCTGTCCCTGCCCTCTTCGCACAAAGGACAGGGCCCTTTCAGCCTCCCAGCTTTGGAGCGTACCTCCTGGCGTTTTCGCCAGGTGAACTCCGCTGCAAGAGGGCACGTCGCCATCATCCTCCCTGGCGTGCTCTTCAAACAGCGACCGCTCCTCTGGCGAAAGAGCGTCAAGGAAGCTAAACTTTCGTTCCCCCTTGCCCACCGCTGCACTGATGTCCTTACCGTTGTCCGAATTCGTTTGCCTTTCTTGTTGCTTTTGTTCCAAATTGTCCTTATTTTGGTTTGTTTGTTTTGTTGTGCTCATTTTTCCTTACGACCCTTAGCTCAACGAGGTGTGCCGTCGGGTCTATTATTTTGATGGGGAACTAGAAGGTCCGCCCCGCCAGAGCCCCTCGACGCGGTAAAGCCACAGCTACTCCCCAATTCGGCCCGGTGTGGGGGAGGCTCCGTTAGACTACAGCCACATTTACCTCCTGGCTGCAAAGTTCCAATGGGCACGAGAGTCGCATAACACCCTGGATTAGGAGGTGGTAGCTCTTGGTTAGCGCACGCATGCGACACCCGACATCAGCACCAACCTTACAGAATTGGGGTGCGCCGAGTATGCCTTGCGCCTAAGCCCCTGCACCACGGCAAGGTGCCTACCATTCGCATAGGATAGTAATAACTAACAATTTGTGCCATTTATTTGTACGCATGTATGTATGTTTATTACATTTTTGCAGGTAATATTTTTCAACATGTGTCAGTTGATCTAAATTTCGCTGACCCAAATGATGACTTGGAGATTCTAAACATCGACAGGGTACATCTGCTACAAACTCGATAATGACAACCCTGAAATTTGTGCCAATTCGGCCAATTGTTCGTCCTATACTTGCGCGAATCACCTTTCTGAAGGAGGAATCTCAAAATCAACAGATATGTTGATGGAGCATATGAGAGCCTGAAGTACTGAATTGCATATACATATGTACACACTACGTTCAGAAGCACGTAGATTTAAGTAATTTTGTAAATTGTAGCTTGAAAGTAAAATAATTGTTTTTCAGAATTAGATTGTATTTTAGGATTCGTTCCTTAAATAAAAATTTAATTGAACATACTATGTATTGCAAAAAAAAGAAAATTAAATAAGACAATTAATTGATACTTGGTTACAAAATATTCAAACAAAATAATACAATAAAAATTCATTTAAATGAATATGTAGGTAAATGTTCATTATAAAATATTCACTTATATTGATGTTAACTTTTGATGATATTCATATCTTTGTATGCCTGCAATACAAAATTTCTTCTTATTGCAAAGAAAAACAAACAACTGAAAATCCGCTGATTGTACGTTGGTCAACCGTGACGTATGTAGATGCGCAGAACGAACAAAATCTGAACTCGTCATGTTGTCTATGATAACAATTAAATTTTCTATAACATAGTCAAAAAACTTAATTATAAATAAAAATAAAATATATGTTGACTTTGTTTCATAATATTTACGAAATTTATGCAAAATTGATTTATTTTTAACCTTTTCGTGTTTGAGTTGCTCACAAAATATAAAAAACGACAATCGATTAATATCTATGATGATCTCTATTCAGTATATTCAAAATGGTTGTGACCTGTTAACTACCAGGTCACAAATTTTAGGCAATATTTTGAGATTAATAGTATGTTTACATATGAACTTAATCTCGTTATAAGCTTGTTCAATAATCTACCCGTTTCCATAGGCAAATGAGATTATCAACTGTCAAATTTGTTGTATTTGTATTCTTCTTGGTGAATTGTAAAATTTCGTGAATCAATATTTTTACTCGTGAACTAAAAAAGTAAAAAAAATAAAAATTTAAGATATGAAAAAAAAAACAAAAGAACGCGATTGTATACTTGATTATGCAGATTGCTGTCTGTAATAAGAACTTGTCGGAAATACGGAAGAGACGGCAACTTAGAATGGAAAAAATATTAACTGCTTTTTGTAATAAATAACAATAGGCCAAAACGTTTGTGGAAACACGTAAGCAATTACATCATTTTATAACATTCCCACTTGACGATATTTTGTAGGAAAGGCACGGTAATTTTTGGGAGCTCGACGTTGCTTTCAATAGTGACCAATTCTTCAAGGAGAGCTTCAGAATGAGTCGGGAATCATTCAAAATTTTATGTAATGAGCTAACAAACATTGGCAAACGTGATACTACATACAGGCAATGTATTCCATTAGAAAAAAGAATAGCTATCGCTTTGTATACCCTTAGTTCTTCTGCTGAGTACAGAACAGTTGGAAGACTATTCGGTGTTTCCAAAGCGTCTGTATGTTTTATCCTTAAAGACTTTTGCAGAGCGGTATGGGACATACTATCACCTAAATATTTAGCCAGCTCATTTCTTACGCAAGAAAAAATTACGGAGTGCGTTGAAGGATTTAGAAAAATTGGATTTCCCCAATGTTTAGGCGCAATAGGTAAGTTTATGAATTTGAAATACATATTTTACCCATAACATGCAAATACAATTTATTTCAGATGTATGTCATATTGAGATTAGGCCCTCCGCATCTGATGCTGTTGACTATTTCAATTACAAAGGTTGGTACTCAATGGTTTTACTAGCCCTCGTAGACTACAGCTAAGTTAACAAAAGACATGTTTTGGAAAATACTTAAATCATTTTTTTTTAGATATAGGTTTATGTACATTAATGTTGGAGCACCTGGTCGTTGTAATGATTCCCAAATATTTGAAAAATCCGACTTGAAAAGAATTTTGCAAAACCCTTTGCTTAAAAAGAATGCGAAAAAACTTTGTGACACTAATGTTCCAATTGTAGTTCTTGGAGACTCGGCGTTTCGCTTTACTCCGTTTCTAATGAAGCCCTATCCCTATAACGAAGCCGCTGAGGGTCACGAGAATATTTTCAATTACCACTTATCTAAATCTCGAAGGATTGTGGAGAACGCTTTTGTCCACCTGAAGGCAAGGTTTAGAAGGATAGGGAAAGGAATTGACAACGATATTAAAAACGCCATATTAATAATAAAATGTTCTTGCGTCTTGCACAATTTTGTAAATGAAATGAATGATAGCATAAACATGAAATGGTTGCAAATGCAAACAAATTTCGAAAGCGCACACCCACGAGAGCAACCTGATCCATTATTCATTTCTGGAACCCTCGACCCTAATGCAGAGAACATCAGAAAATCTATATGTAGCTCTATTTTTATGTAAGTTTATGTCTTTTATTTTATCAGTTCATTTCTTCAATAAATTCATTTTTTATATTAATATATCACATTAACAAAAGGTACTAATTCATTAACAAAAGAAATATATATACATATATATACATATATATGTATATATATATATAATAATATAAACAATCTTCTCCTGTACTGGATATACATATGCTTTGTGGTGTAAAACGTAATTCTCACGTTTTCAAGGATATGTTGTTACATGCTTTCCTTAAATGCTTCCAAGAATTTTTCGAGGATGTCATTTCTTTTTCTTTCAATTTCAAGGGCCTCCCTGCCATCCTCTTTAATAGCTTCAATTTCCGCCGCAATTCTTTTATTTGAAGCCCGGAATTCCTCCAAAAATTCATTTTGTATATTTTTGTTTGAAATATGTTTTTATCTTTTTCTTGCAGGTTCCTCGTCAACAACCGACAATTCTTCCTGGGAATCCAGCGTAATGAAAGAGATGTCAAGGGGTGATGCACAGTCTACAACTTCGTGAACTGTAATAAATTAGTTTATAAAAATAAATATAAACTTTTTAAATTTCTATTTTGTTTTACTAACATGTGCCCTCCTCCACCAATGTTTCCAAATTGAAACTTTTATAGCTCCCGAGGATACTATTTACTTTAGGGTAAAATTTCCATGTCGAAGGGTTGCCGCCAGAGAGACCAATAGATTTCCTCTCATCTCTGTAAATTTTTTGAAAACTTTTATATGAAATGCTCATGCATATTAAATAAACTTACCTGCATTTATTTGTCAAGTTGTGTATTTTCACACGTATTTCCTTCGTGGAATATACATGCCCCTTTGTGGCCATTTCTGCAGCCATATCCTTAAAAACGTGGGAATTGCGTTTAACACCACGAAGCTGTGGCAATTTTTCCTCCCACAAGCAGAGAAGTAATTCAACTTCCTCCTTATTCCATGTTGATCTCTTTTACCTGAAAAATTAACAAATTTACATATATTTTAAGTAATAATTTTATTAAAAATAAGCTTACCTCTTTACCACGCTGTCGGCCATTTTGGTTTACTTTGTTATTTGACATTTCTCCTCTTTTTCGCAAAAATTTACTTTGTCATTTGATATTTCTCCTCTTTTTCGCAAAAATTATCGATAAAATTAGAAATAACACCGATTATCTAGTTGTGTAATCTGAGATTAATTTTTAATCTCGGATTAACTAGAGAGGAATTTTGTATGGTAAATCTCGTTTCTTAATTACGGATTATCAAGTTAATCTCGTTAATGGAGATAATCTCGTTATATGTAAACATACTATAACGCTAGAGACTGTTTAGTGAACAGTAACTTGTCACAAATTGAGATTTTACCTCAAAATGTTTCAAATAGAGACTAGTTACAGAATCCCGCAATTAAAATCTCAAATTTAGAGATTTGAGACTGTATCACAGTACAGAATCGCACGGATAGTCGAACAAAAATTACATGCACAACTGTGCTGGCCTAATAGCTCTAACAGACGACAGCGCAAATTTGCATTAGCGAGCTTAATTTACATTTACTGGCACATTTGACCTATGCTAATGCAAATTTTTAATGCACACGAATTTCGTGCATTTAGCTAGATTAACCAAATTTGAGTAGGCAACACTGCTTCAAAATGTCCGATTTTTGACAGATGTCGCTTGAAATCTGCCGCCTCCTTTGCGTTTACAGCATCAGAGGTAAGCAGTTTTATATTGCTAATTAAATTATGTGCAAGTTACTAACAAAAAAATCTGAATATTTTTAGATGGCAAAAAATAAGAAACGCACAGTTTGCTATCCATTTTTCCAATATTCATAATTTTCGCACATTCTTTTTGCATTACAATTATTATTATTATACAATTAGTGCTTTTAAAAAATACCAAAATTTCTATTAATAATTTCTCTTATTCATTTTTATTCAATTTTTTTTTTTAATAAATAAACAGATTTCATAATTAGCTATCCAAATTCACAAGTCTGCCGTCTGTCATAATAAAATTTCAATGCGCATTAGCGTTGCTTAATGCGTATTAATTTTGCTCGTCTGTCAGGGCTATAAATGTGACTTATGTTAAATATAATTTTATTATTTTTCTTTTGTTATATATGGACTTTTTTTTTAATTTTGAAAGATGTAGCAAAATGAGATTGCGTCAAGGGTGCTGAAGCTATAACTTTTAATCCGTTTGAATTTAACTTCATTTGTTTTACACGTCGCATTTAACAAAAATCGATAATTTTTGCTATATAACCCCCTAATGACAGTATTTAAAAGAATTATTTCGCACAATTTCATGTTCAAAGTGCAATTTTCAAATGCGCTGTTTTCATGATTCCTTTCAAGGAAATACATTACCTAAAACGCCCATACCAGTGCTATGTTTCTCTACTCTATCATGGCAGATGCCGCGTCGGAATGAGTACGTTGATTTCGTTACAGAAAAGTATGAAAATAACAGATGAGTTTATTGTGTGCACTTATATGTAGAGCGATAGATAAACAACACGTAATCTACCGGTGAAGCATTCAGTAGAAGAACTCTTCTGCATACGGCAACGTACTCTGACCTTTATTTTCTTGCGCACCGCATTCGTTGTGGCATACCTATATATGTGTTACCTATGCCACTTTATTCGGATAATTATCCTGAAGAGGACTTTAAAGTGGCACGACACACATGTGCGTTCGATCTGTATGAAATCGTTTCGCCATACACGACATAACGGGTGATTTTTTTGAGTTAGGATTTTCATGCAGTAGTATTTGACAGATCACGTGGGATGTCAGACATGGTGTCAAAGAGAAAGATGCTCAGTATGCTTTGACATTTCATCATGAATAGACTTACTAACGAGCAACGCTTGCAAATCATTGAATTTTATTACCAAAATCAGTGTTCGGTTCGAAATGTGTTTCGCGTCCGTGTCCGATGAGCGATGAGGCTCATTTCTGGTTGAATGGCCTCGTAAATAAAAAATTTCCCCATTAGGTGCTGAAGAGCAAATTTTGCCGTTTCAGGGAAAATGTGCATGAAAAAATTTACTTTTTTTGGTGTTGTTTATATGGCTGGTGGAATCATTGGAACTTGTATTTTTTCAAAATGCTGTTGGACGCAACGTTACGGTGAATGGCGATCGCTAAACGTTTTGATCTTAACAAATTTTTTTGCCAAAAAATCGAAGAATAACCCTAGGTTTACATGTGTTTCAACAAGATGGCGCTTTCATCGACACAGCTGCGATTCAATGGCCATTTTTGAGGGAAAACTTCGGACAACAATTTTTCTCAAGAAATGACCCGTAAGTTGGCCACCAAGATATCGTTTAACGCCTTTAGACTATTTATTTGTGGGCTACGTCAAGTCTAAAGTCTACAGAAATAAGCCGCAACTATTCCAGCTTTGAAGACAACATTCCGAAGAAATTCGGGCTATTCGCCGAAATGCTCGAAAAAGTGCCCAAAATTGGATTTCCGATGGACCACCTAAGACGCAGCCGCTAACATTTAAATGAAATTACTTCAAAGTAAATGTCATGAACCAATCTAACTTTCAAATAAGAACCGACTGAATTTCAAATTTTTGCGTTCTTTTTTAAAAGTTTCGCTCTTAAATCACCCTTTCAAATTCATTTTGCTATCGTTCTTCAAACAGTGATTATGTGCGACAACCAAGCGGAAAATTGTTCGTCCGCGATCTATTCTATTCGGCGATACGAGAGAAATGAGATTAAGTGTGCACACATCGCCATACACGACCTATACGTGTGCACCGACTCCTATCTGTTCAATATTTAATCGCGATTCCGTATTTATTTATTAAGCGTACTATTCGTGGTACGAGATATGTAGTGATATATGAACCTCTGATTCGGTCAATTTATTCTGTACATTTTTAACAAAAAAAAACTGTAACAAATCTTTATAATTGAAATAGAAATTATAAAACCTATTCAAAACTTACCTTCCTCAACAATTTAACGACGTAATATGTCTTTATGTAAAATGACAGCTAAAACAGAGTTGCAACAATATTTTTGCGTGTCATTGCACGCAAATATACATTTGTTTTGGGGTGACATACTTATTTTACAGCCATTGTTGTGCACCAAGAGGAAATTTATGCAATTTTTCCACCGTGCAAGGGTTTAGCAAGAGCAAGCGAATACCCCTAATATTTGAATATACAGACAAGTTTTTGTAATTCACTTCTGGACGAATTTTAAGCATATCTCATTTGAATCCTGCATTAATTTAGAGATAATTTATGTGACTTGAGACGATTTTGCAATTCTGTAAGTGCAAGTCACAAAAATCTTTAAATTGAAAACGAGCAGGTCTAATCAGCTTTTAAATATCATTACTTAGAGATGTATTTACACTTAAATGAAAATAAATATGTTGATAACAAATTTAAAATTTTCTATAATATAGTCAAAAAGTATAATTATCAATAAAAACAAAAAGATATGTAGAAGTTGTTTCAGAATTTTTACGAAATTTATGTGAAATTAATTTTTTTTAACTTTTTCGTTTTTAAGTTGTTTACGATATAAGATACGTATCCATCTCTTAAGAAAATAAACTTATGTGTGTAAATATATAAATATTTTCATTCCGATTTAAGGAATGTGGATGAAGATTATAGTGTATACAAAATTTCAAAATGAACTATATTTCATAATAATGATGTAACCCTAATGAGGCCCTGCAAGACGGAGGTAACAGATTGCACAAACACACTGAAACGTTTGCAGCTGTTCACCAACACTGTTATATTCTGTGCATAAGCAGAGAACGTAAAAGAATAGAGAAGGTTCACGGCGCAGAGAGCGTAAACATATTTTTGGCTAACAAAATGCGATGAACGTGTTTCACCACACCAAGATCAGAAGGAAAAATTTTAACAGTGGCGCGTAAACAGAGATGAGCATTCAATGAAAATTATGCTCAGAAATATACATTGCTATTACAGACGTATGTTGCCCTTTGACATATAATTTTATACGTTTACATGCAATCATATTAAGGGTATTCCATCAAACTCATAAATGCCTCATAAAACTCATAAACTCGTAAAATTCTGTGCCTTATAAATGAGCTGTCAAAATTTGTATGAAAAAAAGTTTACGCGTTTCGTATAAAACTATGAGGCAAATTCGACGTGTATTTGCTTCATAAACTGATAATTTGTTTTAGTGTTGCCATTACACAAAAATAATTTGCATTTAGTGCTTCAAAAAAGTAAAGTTTTTAGTGCAGGCAACACTACTTGCAAAGAAAAAAAGAACGGTAAAACATTTGTGCTTGTTGCAAAATTTTGTTTAATTTAAAAAAATAAAAACCATCTGAAACCTTTGTATAATGAGTGCATCAGTAAGTATTACTTAAATAAAACAAACGCAACACTGACAGAAAAGTCAAAATACCTATTTACGCGGCTTTTATACGTATGAAAAAAAAGGAGCGTTCCAAAAAACTAAAGCGTAAATTTTTGAACTTATAAGTTTATACATTTACGAGTTTGGTGGAATACCCTAATTAATTGATACGATTACCATTTTACGTATTTTTATGAATACATGCAAAAATTGTCACTTTTTCATTAAATTATGCTATTTTCAAAACTATATTTGTAGTTAATGTGCGAATAAGAGTAATTTTTTAATATATATATATATGTATATATTTTCTTTGATAATACATATATATATTATAAATTCACAAATATGTATGTATGTAGATATGCTATATATGTATTTATATGACATACTATCATAATAACCTAAAAAACTTAAAACGCATATTACAATAATATTATATGTAAATTACATTTCATTTTAAAATCATCTACATATCAGCGCATAATTACAGATGTACATATGAAAGTACAATTCAAATTCAAATCATGATTTTATGGTTTATCAATAATGTGCGCGCACTGCTCTATATGTTCATACAAATGTATGCATGTGTGTATGACATTCTCACCCAAATAATGCATCAAAAGCCTACATATATACATAACTGCGTACATATGTAAATATGTCGCCCGCATAAACTACAAATATTGTTCTACAAAAACAATAATCGTTTCAAATAGCAAGCAGCAACGTCAAAAGTCAATATGACAGCCAAATTGTCGATGCGCAACTTTGTGGAAAAACACACGACAACAATATTCTTATTTATGAACGCGAGCGCACTTTCAACAGGCAAACTTGCTTCATTCATAAAAGAAGACACCATCACATCTTCCCGAACATGGCTTTGCCAAAAAGTGCCTTTTCGCGACGATGGCAAGTGACAACCCCGCAAATATAAGTACATTAAAATATATTAGAATAAAATCGACAACATAGTTTATTTGTCGACTTTCAAGTCAAGAAATGTATCAAAGGAAATATTCAATATTCCTCTGTTGTATGTGTACAGTGAATCCCGGTTAAGTAGTACTCCGCTTAAATGAAAATCACCCCTCTTAACTGCCTATGCCTTACTGCATCTCACGATTTGTTTTTTTAAATACATAGAAATTGTTGTTTTAAGTACACTCGCTTAAGTACCCGCACTCGCTTATGTGCCATATAATATTTTTATATTTAACAAACCACAAAAATCTGTATCTTTGATTGTGGCACATAACCGGGATTGACTGTATTTGTCAAGGAATGTAAAAAAAATATTTTTACGTGGCTTGCAAAAATCTATGTCGATATGTAGGCAAGCTCATACAGAAACATACATATTTTCGCTGGTTTGTTGGTGAAGCTGTTACAGCGGCAAGGAAAGCAGTGGCAATTGGCGATCGTTCGTTTGTGTTTTCGGCACAATTCGGATTTTCTACCAACAACACAATAACTGTATGCTTTGTCGTCACGTCAGTTCTTCGACACATTGACTCTTTGACATAAAAACAAAAAATGTAAGCTTCGCCATTGGTTGTCCGTGTCAACGGAAATTTTGCATGAAGCATTGAGTGTACATATTTACATGCATATGTTGCATGTAGACAAATTTACAAACATTATGCGTATGGTTCTTGCAAATTTGTTTACATGCAAACATACATAATTATATAAGGGCAAATGTGCGACCGCTTGGTCTTTTAACATGATATGGAAAAGTTTATTGACCAAAGCAAATATTTATTTAAGTATACAAATATACATATGCATGTATGTATGTCCCACCAAACCTATATAAAGTGCATATTTAGGTAGTAATACAAATTTTATTGAATTATACATTTGCAAAGATTTTATGGAATTCATCATAAAATAGCACAATTTTAAAATATATACATATGTACATACTTATGTGCTTTCATAACAAATATGCATATGTATACCGATATACAAATTATATGCAGCATCGTTTGCGCATAGTAAAAAAGGAAATCTGTAAGCGTACATTCCTTAACATTGGAATTATTATTATTTTTCTCATTTAACACTGACAATGTTTAATTATCCTATTTTCATGTCTCCTGGTGTTAAGTGGTGAAACACGCTCATCCAAAACAGTAAATGTCCCAAAATTGAAATATCCCTAACCGCCAACATTCTCTATAAATATACGGTCTCTGGCATAAGTATCCCTGCAGGACGGGTAGATGTTAGCAAACCTATTTGTTCGGAGAATGGGAAAAAAATAGCACATAGCTATTTGATGTTCAATGGTTATCTCGCTCTAACCAATGGCAAATATCGCATGCTGCCTTGTTCTAACAGAATACGTACATTTGTTAGCAAATCTCTTTACAATGTGTTACTTGTAACATATTCTTTTGTTAGCGCATAGCTTACCTATGTGTTATGGATAACAAAAAGTATTTGTTACCCGAATATCTGTTAGTGTTATTTTGGTTATCAGTTTGTTACCTATAACATATAAACATGTTAGCAGGAACAAAATTATCTGTTACCTCTAACAAATTCAATTCTTTTAAATAAATTTCAGTTTTTTTATTATTTCGTTTTATTTAATAATAAAATCAAAACAATCAAATATTTCTTCTTTTTCTTTACTGGCGTAGGCACCGCTTACGCGATTATAGCCGTGTCAACAACAGCGCGCAAGTCGTTTCTTCTCTTCGCTGCTTGGCGCCAATTGGTTATTCCAAGCGAATCCAGGCCCTTCTCCACTTGGTCCTTCCAACGGAGTGGAGGTCTTCCTCTTCCTCTGCTTCCCCCAGCGGGTACTGCGTCGAATACTTTCAGAGCTGGAGTGTTTTCGTCCATCTGGACAACATGACCTAGCCAGCGTAGCCGCTGTCTTTTAATTCGCTGCACTGTGTCAATGTCGCCGTATATCTTGTACAGCTCATCGTTCCATAGAATGCGATATTCGGCGTGGCCAATGCGCAAAGGACCATACATTTTTCGCAGAACCTTTCTCTCGAAAACTGGCAACGTCGACTCATCGGTTGTTGTCATCGTCCATGCCTCTGCACCATATATCAGGAACGGAATAATGGGTGACTTATAGAGTTTGCTTTGTTTTGTCGAGAGAGGACTTAACTTCTCAATTGCCGGAGTAGCACCTGTTGGCAAGAGTTATTCTGTGTTAGATTTCCAGGCTGACAGTGTTGGTGGTGTTTATACTGGTTCTAAGATAGAAGAAATTATCTACGACTTCAAAGTTATGACTGTCAACAGTGACGTGAGAGCTAGGAGATATTTCGTCTTGCCCTCGTTCACCATCAGGCAAATTTGTTTTGCTGCCTTATCTATTCTGCAGAACTAACTTCGCGGTTGTTAAGGTCAATGATATCAATATCATACGCATACGCCAGCAGTTACTCTTATAGAAAATTGTACCTTCCCATTTAGTTCTGCAGCTTAAATTATTTTCTCCAGAGGTAGATTGAAGAAGTCACACAAAAGGGAATCGCCTTATCTGAAACCTTGTTTGTTGTCGAGCGGTTCGCAGAGGTCCTTACCAATCCTGCGGAGCTTTTAGAATTGCTCAACGTCAGTTTACACAGCCATATTAGTTTTGCGGGGATACCAAATTCAGACATCGCGGCATAAATACAGCTTCTTTTCGTGCGAAGAAAAGCAGTTTTAAAAGAGACGAAGAGCTCTCTTCAAACGATCCATTCTTTTTTCACGTGTCTTTTCAAAAATTTGGCGCATTCTGAATATCTGGTCAATTCTTGATTTTCCAGGTCTAAAGCCACACTGATAAGGTCCATTATATTAAAATCCTTGGACATGTTTTCGTCTGACCATGTTCTACTAAGAAGCTGACGCATGCTCCTTATCAATTGACCGATTGTAGATTGGGTTCGCCTTCTCTTGGGGTTATACTTTCACTGGCATTGAACAGGCCGGAGAGGTATTCCCTCTATAATTTTAGTATGCTCTTAGCATTAGCCACTAGATTACCTTTGGGTCCGATCTTGAAACCTCCTGTTAGTCGCCGCATTTTTTCGTAGAATTTTCGAGGATTACCGTATCGGCCAGCTTGTCAATCTGTTCATAGTCACCCATTTCGGCCTCCTTTTTTCTGTTTGCAAATACGTATCGCTTATCTTTTCAACTCTCGGTATCTTTCCATTCCCGTGTTGTGGTCAATCGTAACGTTACGTTGCAGTCTGTTTTCTCTCCGATGCGACACGGCATATCGTCGTACCAGCTGTTCTTTTGAATTCGGTTCCAGTTGTTTGTAAGGAGTTTGAAATGCAGTCCCACAGTTCCCACCTGAGTACCAGGTAGCTCGATGGATTTTCTTATGCTGGAATTTAGTACTACTGACAACCACATTTCAGGCTCCGACGAAGTCGAATTTACCGACCGTAGTGCCAAAGATACCTTCCTTGGACACCCTGGTATTAATGTTGCCAAGCACGATTTGGACATCGTGGCGAGAGCAGCACTCATAGGTGCACGTTGAAGAACTTCGCTTTGATGTGGATTGTGGCTAGATGTTCATCCAACGTGGTGAATGACAGTACTCGGCGACGGAGTCTCTCTCTTACCACGAATCCCACACCGAATTTGTTCTCCTTTATATAGCCACTGTAGTAAATGGCGCAAGGACCTATTCGACTCAGCCCTTGTCCTGTCCATCGCATTTCTTGGATGGCGGTGATATCAGCCTTCCCTCTAACGAGGACATCCACAAGCTGTACAGCGGCACCTTCCCAATTAAATCGTTATTCTTAGTGTGTTTGCCATGGTCGTTATCAAAAGGGGGTTTCTCTTCGAGGCTGTTGGTAATTTTTGGCAATTAATAGATTTGACACTGGAAGTGAGTAATTGCTAAACGTCAAAACCTACTGAACTCGATTAGCTGTCAAAGAGGGACGACCAGATTAAAATCCTGTCAAATTATTATTCGAATGGAGACATTTTTTATTTTTTGTCTCCATTTGTAACGGCCATTAGTTTGAAGAATAGCGAATGCGAAACAGCACGCAGATTGAAAGATGTGAGTATATTTTAACTGTTATTAAATAACTTTGCATTAATTTAATACTTTTTTATTTTATTTTAAAGACAAAATGCCGAAAACAAGCAGCATTTGGAAGAATATTCAGTTTTCCAAACAGTGGAACGGATCTCGATCGGTGAGTTAAAAACGTTAAATAGTGCAAAAAGTGGTTGTGTCTTTGTGAAAAATTTCGTTGAAATAAGTGTTTCGATTGTGTAATTAAAATAGTAATTTTGGATAATCAAATTGAAATTCTGGTTATTTTTAAGTGTGATGTGCTGAACATGTACATCGCCACAGACTGCAAGCGACATCCATCAAATATTAAAATACACACGTTCTTAAGAACGCAGTTATGTAGTCGTGCAGCTGTCTCAATTACTGTGTCCTTAACAACGTGTGTATTTTAATATTTGACAAATATCGCTTGCAGTCTGTCGTACTCTACGCGTTCAGAGCGTAACTCTCAATTTATTTCCATTGCCGTTAATTAATTAAATAAATTATTTTAAAGTAACGATTCATCATTGAATATTTAAATATTCATTAAATATGCACTTTTTGCACTATTATTATTATTATACCTATTTTATGATTATATATAACATTTTGTATTTTATTTTGTTTCTTTTAATGGGCGTAAATGTTGGCTCTAACGTTTAGGTGTTTTGAAAATCTGAATGAAAAACACCTAACATAGTTTTGCGTGTGGGCGGCATTTTTCTAATGAAATGCGTGATGCAAAAATATTGTGTCCTAGAGCCGTTTCGGACATCAATTTAATTATTGGGACAATATTTAATGCCCCATATTCTTTTTTTGAAAATACAATTGAAATTGGCGATGCAAATTTTTTTTCAGGACAGCTTAGAGCACTTTTTTGGTCAGATTAGAAATAGGGGAGGTACTGGAGTTCCACCTTTCGTGTTCTCTAGTTTATTTAGGAAGTCGTGGGGCTTATGTTACGTAAATATCGTAACAAAAGGTAACTGTGAGCTGCCTTTAGAACCCGAAGCCACAGTTATTTCAGAACATAGCCATAAAGTTCTTCTTAATGTGTGCAATGATTCCGTTTTAAGTGACCTTTCTTGGCAGAATTTCCAGGGTTTACCACCGCCCGAACACTCCATTCGGACAACGGAGAACGATGAAGCGTTATCAACATAAACTAGATCTAAGAACTTACAAAACTCGTTTGAAATTAAATTAATTTGGTTAAGACCCAACTCCGACATTTCATCTAAGAACTCGTTAAAACATAAGCGAGTACTAATAGGAATGTTGTAATCATCAATAGATTTCCATGATACGCACGATAAATTGAAATCTCCCAAAACCACCATGGAACCAGTATTATTAGCCATTGAGGAAACCTTATTTATTAATGAAGCTTGCTGCAAATATACAAATATGTCCTAGTGAGGCGGTATGTAAGATAAAGTTAAGTAGATATAGCCACTATTAGCACAAATACGAATGCAATTAAATTCTATGAAGTCTGCATGCGAAACATCGACTTCTTCAGATGGAATTGAAGAATGAACAGCAAACAAGACACCACCTCCTGTTCTGTCCAGCCGGTCATATTTAAAGATTTGTAATTCGCTGATGAATATTTCATTATCAAAAATGTGAGGCTTTAGCCAAGTTTCCGTGAAAGCAATGATTTTAAGGTTACAATGAATGCTTTTTAAATACAAATCAGCAAGTTTTGTATTAAGACCTCTAACATTTTGATAATAAACAATCTGCGAATTATTGTTAATTAGTTTTTTGTAATACTGGGATTTCTTGCCAATTTGGTGATAACTACAGAGGGCTTATCACGTTTGTGCTTGAATTCGCGCACAAAAACCCCCGATGGCCAGAATGAGTTATCAAGTATCGATTGAAAACTGTCTGCGGATACGTTGATTTTAAACGACGAAATATCTCTGTTGTATTTGAAATTAAATTTACGGATGTCTGTATCTTCCGTTTTTAATTTCGACGAGATGTAATATTTTATATCGTCGACTGTAGTATCCGCAGCAAGTCTCGAGACAAATATTGGCTTTTTCCGCGGTATTACCACTAACTTTTTATTAGCAGATTTGGACGTATTTGCTGGCGGATCTTGGGAAGTTTTCCGCTTACTGTGTTCAGTAACAGTTTTCACTGTGTCCTGAGCAGACGGAACTTTCTCACCTTGAGGACAAGGGGAAGGTAGATTGATAAGGTCGATAGTGGGTGGGGGCATTTGCTTTAAGGAAGATACAGTGATATCTTCATCAGATGGACGTTTACGTTTTGATGAAGGTTTTTGATTCTCTTCCTGAACATTTAGGCATTTAAATGATTGAAAAAGCATTTCATAATGCCTAAATTTTTCAGTAAGGGTTTCAAGCTCATGACCAATCTCCTTGAAACCATTGCGCGCTTGCTTAAAGACTTTAAACAATTCGAATTCAGTTGGTCTGCATTTTAAGCAAGACCAGCGCAATCCCTTACTGTCAAGAATTGAATCTAATATCCTACCCGTCAATCCAGAACATTTAAGATGGGCAAGCCCATCACAAAGCCAGCAAGAAACAAAGCGTTCCGACTCGCCTTTTACAGAACAATTCGGAAAGTTACAAGTCATAATGAGTAAAAAAAAAAAAAAAGAAAAAAAAAATAATATTAAGTAGAAATATAAAAATGGTAAATAATAAATGAACAACGAGCAATGACAAAAATATTTATGACAAATGAATGCAATAAAAATTGATGGTTATCAAAGATAACAACCAATGTAGCGAGCAGTTTGAGATGCACTGTAATACGCGAAAAGTAAGAAACTCGCGAACAGTTGTGGACAAAGATGGAAACGAATAAAAACAAGAAAGAAATTTAAGTAAGCAAAGTAAATTAACACTAACAATTGCACTACATAAAATGTAGCACAACAACAAATTTAAAATGACTCGGCGGAATAAATTAAAATTAGCCAACACACAATTACTAAATATCAATTAATTGAACAGCACAATTTAACGCTGATACTTATCGTAAAAGATCACTTAATCCAAACACTTTCAAATAAAGTTTTAAATAAATTAAACAAATTCGCCAGAGCACAAAACAAAGCACAGCTGAACACAGGACGGGAGTAGCGTTTTTGACTGGTTCTGCTATAAGCTTCAAATTATATTGCGTAAGTACGTATGTACATAGATCGTATGTTATCATCTGAGGGTCCTATTGCATTCGTATGTACGTTCATGTGTATGTTATAAGATCACGAGCGGGTAAAAAAACAGACAATCAGTGGGTAACATGGTGGTAAACGTGGGGGTAAACACATAGAGTTTGTCTTAGGCCGAGCGAATATCCTACCGTACTTTCCCCTCACACGTACGTAGTAGTACAAGTGACCATACATCTCTGTTGCGCTCATTCAGCAGTGTCATATAAAAAAGTATATCTGTCCTGCTCTAATATCACTAATCGACGGCTGATGCAGAGTTGCATTTTAAACAGCTGATGCAGGGTTGTATTTTAAACAGGTGATGCAGGGTTGCATTTTTTGATTCCTACTTTAAAAATTTATTGAAATTTCAAAGAAAACTTTTTAATTTTTCAATTATTAATTTTATTACTTTTAATAGATATTTACATTTATACAATATATTTAATTTACAATAATAATTTCATCTGAAAAAAGATTAATTAAAGAAAGGATTATTAATAGCTGAAAATAAAAGAGTCGAAAAAGATTGTAAAAGACAAATACCTGAAAATAAAGTAAATGTTATAAAACCTGAAAAAGAAAAAGAAAGCTTAATTGTATAAAATGATAACAATATCTGAAAGAAAAGATTAATATTATCTGGAAAAATAAAATATATTAAATACAAATAGAATTTACTCTGCAAGCAAAGATTAATTAAATATAGTGGTAAAATCTGAAAAGAAAGAATAATTAAATAAAAATAACAAGAAACAAAAAAATTTAAAATGTTTAATAAACTTAAATATATTTTCTATATAATGAACCACGATTAAGAAAATGGCGTAATTTTGGAAAATAAAATCGTTTTTCTACCAAAAAAATGGCCGTTTTTTGAATGCCAAATTAACAATCGTAGTTCATTATATAGCAAATGTATTCAACTATACCCACTTTTAATTTGAAGTCGATCAGTCAATTTCTCGTTGAGTTATGATGTCAGCAATTTTGAAAGTTGTCGTTTCGAGAAAAACGCGTTTAGAGTTTCACTTATATGTATATGTTTTCACCTCTGAGCAGATGCTGTTTAGAACGCTGCCATTCAAAAACTATTCAAGATACGACCTTGCCGATTCCACAGGATATTTTAAAATATATAAACTATCGAAAAAGCAAAAAAAAAAAAATTTTTTGAAAGTGTCACACTGGTACAGCCCCTTAATATCTAAAAAATTACCGGCACTCACCTTTTTTGCGAATTGGAGCGAACGTATAAAGTTTAAGTGTGATGCATGTTATACATAATTTGTACACGGATAGAGAACAAAAGAGGCCAGGCGCCGTCCGTCAGTCCCTTTTGTTAACTATTTTTGGTGTCCTTATGAGTGTGATGTGAAAGGTATGGTGTAGATGGTAATGGTTTGTATGATGCCGGTGTGTTGAGTATGGGGTGTGTAGTGTGGGATGACGCGTCCGCGATGGTGGGTGGCCGGTTCACTTCGCGTGACACACATTGGGCAGAGCCCCTTGACTCACACTCTGAAGTTGCATGATTGTGCGACAGGCAGTTGAGGCAATGCCCGTGTGCCAGGGCAACTTGCTGCCTTGGCACACGGCCGCATACCCCTAAAGGTTCCACAACGGGGCAGACGATGTGGGCTTCAACAGATGGGCACCTTATCCGAAGGGTCTCCGAAGTCCTTGATGTGGTCGGTGGTGGTCGGGTGCCACCACGAGATGCGGGTGCAAGTACGGTTGCAGGCGCGGTTGCCGGTGCAATTGCTGGCGTGGTGCAGTGGCTGATGCGGTTGCAACTACCGTTCGGGGCGCTGTTGTAGGCCTGTTGCGTGGCACATTGTTAGGCGCCCGAGCGGTTGGCGTATTTGTGACTGGTATTTCTACATCCATGGTAATCTGTATAGAGAAGATTGTTGATTACAAATGTCTATCAGATAAGCAGACATACTGTTCGTGCCACGATATGTGGCATGAACGTCTCGCCGTATTGATCGACAATTTTTTGTTAATATCTTTGGTTATTTGATACGGCGTGTTAATTCGTTGGTTTTTTCGGTTGGTAGAAAGCACAGCTTCACGAGCGGTCTGGTTAGTCTTCCGTTTTGCGTACGTAGATCCACGACTCGTATGTGGCCGTCGGAGCCATAATGTAGCTTTTATATGCGGCCAAGGCGCTAATCGGTAGGGGGCATCATGGATGAGGACACATTCCCCAAGTGTAGGTGCTTGTTCAGGGGTCTTCCAACGGTATCTTTGTGAAGATCCTTTACGTACTCGTCCTTCCATCGGCGGCTGAAATCATGATGGAGAATTTTAATTCTTTCCCATCTATTTAATAGGGATAACGACTATACGTCTGGCTCAGGAATGGCCAGGATGGGTGCTCCTTTAGGCAGTAAAATCTGAGTGGTCTTGCAAGAGAACTGTGAGTGGCCGTGAATTGAGAACGGCTTCAATTGGAGTTTATAACGTCGTGAACTCTTCGTAATTGAATTTGTAATTTCCAGCTACCCGTTCGAAATGGGACGTGAAGCGTTTTACAGCTGATTCCCATAAATCGTCCGTATGAGGAGCGCTTGGGGGTATAAATTGCCGATTGATAACTTGAGGGGGGTACTTTTGTACGATGTCGGGTGGCACTTGTTTTAGGAAATCCACACATTGCTTTTCTGTGGCTCGTTGAGCTCCACTGAAGGATTTGCCATTATCGCTCATGATTTTTTATGGGTAGCCACGTTGAGCGACGAAGCAAGCAAATGCCGCGAGAAAAGCCTCCGTCGTCAGATTACTACTTAGCTCAAGATGTACTGCCTTTGTCGCGAAACATACAGAGACAGCCACATAGCCTTTCATGAAAGTGGGAGACCTTAACATGGGCGCCTTTACCTAGAAAGGCCCAGCAAAATCAACACCTGTCGTGGTGAAGGGCAGAGCGAAATTGCAGCGTTCAGATGGAAGTGTTGGCATAATCTGCGTGCGCATCTTCGTTTTGTGCGTGGTGCAAATCTTGCACGTGAAGATGCACTTCTTGATTTGCGGCTTAAGACGGGGGATATAATACTCCTGGCGTTCCATATGTTGCATGAGCCCTTTTGTAACTCTAGGTACCTCACGGTGCTGCATGGAAAATTATGTGATCTCTTGACTTTGCTTTTGAGTTGCTCGATAAATTTAAACATGTAAACAACTCTGAGAGCTCTTGGAAACGATGAAAATCGTTCAAGGATGATGCCAACATATAATGCGATAATGTTGCGCATGGGGGATAGTGGCCAAGAATCAGGAGATTCTATCAACCATCGGGGGCCATTCCACCAGAGGCTGGTTGTGGCAAGGTGCATTGGCTTGCACCCTCTTTTACCTACATAGATCGGCAGGATTGTCAGCACTGGCTACGTGATGCCAAGTGGCTGATCCCATTAGGTCAAGTGTTTGAGAGTTTGGTTAGACATATACGCCTTGGCATGCATGTGGTGGTTTTTCCAACCAGGCTAGTACAATTTCGCAATCGGACCACATATATAGCTTACATTTTGTCATGTTTAAATGCATTTGCACTATGGCTACTAAAGTGGAAAGTAGTAGTGCGCCGCATAACTGAAGTTGTGGGAGACTTATTGTTTTTAGAGGTGCCACCTTTTCTTTTGCGGCTAATAAGTGGCTTGTGGTCGTGGTGTCGCTCTGAGTGCGCACATAGATAGTAGCGCAGTATGCCTTTTCAGAGGCGTCACAGAAGCCATGTAATTCGACTTTGTGTTTGGAGGAGTAGTTTGCCCATCGAGGAATTTGTATTTGAGAAATGTCATTCAGACTGTTTGCGAACTGGGACTATTTTTGTAAGCGAAGAGGTTTCACTTGTTCTTGTATTAAAATTTTCGCTTGGATCATAATTGGCGGAAGCCATCCTGCGGGGTCGAAAAGTGTTGCCACCGAGGATAAAATCTGTCTGGATGCCTAGTATTTTTGTCGTACTTTTCTTTTCGGATATAAGGAAATTAATGTCCAAAAAATTTTCGTTTGGAATATTTTTGAGTATATTTGGGTGATTTGCCGTAACATTTTTTTTATGGAAACCCTGCTTATTTGAGGGCTTTTATTACTTACTCGTATAATAAAGATGCGTATCCGTTTGGAAGAGTGTCTATCGTCTTACGTTTGTATCGTCTACATACGTTTGAGTTTTTAACAATTCAGCTGCCAGATGAAATTCTGACTTTGTGCTTTCTGCCACTCCGTGGAATGTTCGAATGGTTAGATATGGTGCACTGTTAACACCAAAAGTAACTAATTTTGATTTGAAGTCGCGTGGTGGACTGGTGAAGGATTTTCGGAACATAATTCGTTGAAAATCTTTGTCGTCTTTACGTACGACTATTTGCAGACTTTTTCTCAAAGTCCAGGAGCATTAAATCTGATTTGAGTGTGGACCTACGGTGATATTCAGGATATCATTTAAGAAATTCCCTGAGCTAGTGGTTTTTGAGTCATTGAAGACAACTCTCTCTCTTTCTGTTGTTGTTTTTTTGTCTGACGTTACTACTGCATGATGTGGCAAGTAAAAGGAGTAGTATTTGCCGCTGACGAGTTTTTCCATTGGATTTACTTTCTCCAGGTGGTCTAAATGGAGGTATTCTTGCAGCACACCTTCATATTCTGATTTCAGTTCACATTTTTTAAGTAGGTTCCTTTCCAGAAAATTGTTGCTTAAGTGGTAGTCGTACGACGTACCGGCCATTTTCTTCTAATTCCCAAAATTTACTCAATTGTGAAGTGTTGTATTCGTTTGAGATTTGCTCAACTTGAATTGACATTATTGTGATTGGTTAAGTAACTAGTCCACTTAGGATCCAACCGAAAATAGTCTTTTGTGCCAGATGTGTGTTTGATATTTTCTCAATACCTTCTGTGGTATGAGATCGCTGCCTAATAGAAGATCCATTTGAGCGGGGGTTTTCCAGTTTGGGCCAGGTAGTTTTAAGTGTGAAACTTTTTGCTAATGCTGTGCTATATGATAGCTAGGAAGCATATTTGTTAATTGCGGTAAGACAATAGCTTCTGCTTGTAAGCGCTTATCCGCCTTGGGGAAAATGAGGATAATGGTGCAGATTTTATTTGAGTTTTGTGCGACTTTTCTGCCCATTCCCGTGATTTCAAAACTGACTAGTTTTGTTGGCATCTATAGCTTGTTTTGTGCCCAGATGGTATAAAAGATTGTTGTGATCCTTGGTATATTAAGGCTCTGAGACGATTGCTGTGGGAAGTAGGACCCTACTATGATTATCGCTGTATAGCGTTTGATTTTTTAACACCTTTGAACAGCATGGTGCTTCTTTGCAATTTTGTTGATTTGGTATTTCGGGATTTGTTGTTGCAACTAAACCCGTGGCCTTTTGATATTTGCGCTGTTTGGGGATAAGTTGGAACAATTTTTTATATGTAACATTTAATGATGTTTTTTTTAGTAATGCAACTGTGCATATATTTACCAGAATGGGGTCCCTCTTGCTTGTGGGAACATTCTGTGTCGATAGAACTGACAAGCAGTGTATTGAAGTTATATGAATTCTTCACTTGTTTCTTTCTAAATTATTGGTAAAATTTTTGTAAATTAATATCGGCAGTTGTTTGTTGACCAATACTCTTTCGTCTTCGTTTCATGCTCTTAGTCCCAAGCAAAGCTGAAATTTTCGTAATTAAGAGCATATAGTTTGACTATTACGCCTACTTGATCTTTGGTTTTGAATCTAAGGTGATACAATTTCTGCGCTTGTGATAATTTAGGATGGTTTATGTAGAAGGCTGTAAACATGTCCAGGAAGGACGTCCACTGTTCATAACCTCCATAAAATATACGAGTATCTGTGTCACATGCTGGCACATTAAGGTGAATGCCTGAACTTGCCTCTTGGGCTTGTCTTTGTGGCAGCTCTACTCTCGGTTGTAGAGTAGGTACTATTGATTTTATAAGTTTTAATTGATCAGAGATCATGGCTTTTGTCTCTTCGTATTGGTTTAAGGCTTACAAAAGCAGTTGATTCATTGGGAGACCTTATCTACAAGAAAGCAAGATACCTTGGATTTTGACAAGTACGTGTTGATGTTACAAAGATTAAGGAACGAGTTTGACGACAGATTCGCAGACTTCAAATCACAAACTCCCTGCATGAAAGTGTTTCAAAATCCATTTGATGTTGAAATTGAAGGCGCTGCGCTGAATTTACAGCTGGAGTTAATAGAATTGCAAAGCAGCTCTCATCTAAAAACAGCATATAATAATTGTCTTCCAAACTTAATTGAATATTACAAAAAGTATGTAACACATAGTCAATACCCAAACCTTACTAAGCTGGCTATTCAACAAATTTCTTTATTTGGTAGATGTTTGCGAGCAGCTGTTTTCTCGCATGAAATTCAACAAATAGAAAACCAGATCATCTTTATTAGAGTCATCTTAAAGGCATTTTGCGCATAGCCACTTCTAAAACTCCAGCTGACATAGATGCGCTGTGCATACAGAAAAAATGTCAGACATCTCATTAATTAGATTTTAAGAATAAGAATATCTTTATATGCTTAGGCCATAGTTACATTAATAATAATATATTAAGATTTATGTGATGTTGCTTTTTATAAATAAATAAATATACCAAAACTGAAGGTCATTATTATTTTCTTTTTTGGCCCGCTACGGTTATGCAAATGCTCAACCTGGCCCTTCACATATTTATGTTGGACGGGCCTGGTCTAAGCAATTTTCGTATTTTACGCAAGCCGAGAATATGAAATTTTCTTGTAGATTTGTGTCGTCAAGATTTTCCTTTTTGATTTCTGATACCTATTCAGAATTCTCCTGAATTGGTGACGATGCAAATTCTGGTACTCAATTTGTCACTCTCTGTCTGTCACTGTCACTCTCAGAAATATATTTGGTGTATGAAATATCTGTCACCCTTTTTTGTTTTGTAACTTCCTGTATCTTCTGAAGGTGTCCATGGTCTTTTTTTCGTCTGAAATCATTTTCGAAACTTTTAGTGACTGAATTTTTTCATTCCATAGAACCTGAGCTCATTTAGAAAATGTATTGAAATAGATTAAAATGTCTAAGTGTAAACTAGATTGTAAGAATTTCAGATAAAATTTTGTATAAATGTATAGTTCAGGGAGAACTCTTTTAGTTGAATAAGAGTTCTGAATAAAATTGATAAAACAATAACGTGTTCAAGTCGAAAACCGAAAACTCTTGTAGGTTATTAGCGGATGAGAGCTCGTTTAGAGATCACTGCACTTTGGACATATACATATATGTATTATTACACTTTTATATGCAATATAAAGTATCTTGGTGCCTTCATCAGTATCACAAATCAGCTTTCTGTTTTTAAAATAACATGTTGTTATGTTTATGAGGTATTCAGGGGCCCGTATTTCATCCAGTGCTTTGATTATGTCTCCCCATTTCGCCGAGTTGAACCCATTCTTGACATCCAGTGTAATTAGCGCACAGTACTTTTTTGTGCCACCTTTCTGTCTTTGTCGTCCAAAGAACAAGGGGTATTGCGGAATGTATGCCAAAATGGAGTTTGAAGCGATATTTATGTATCGTAAGTGTAGTGAATTTTTATATTATCCACCGTAATTTTTGTTGATTTTGTTTCTTTATCTGCACCGTGTAAATAACATAGACAAATCGTGTGCCATATGTACGTATGAATATACATATGTATATATGGATATGCGTTTTCGCAATATTTGTAACGTGCGAGAAAATTGACCAAAGAGATCGCAGGTATTTTACCGTCTGCACTTATGTTTACGGCTTATATATAGGTTTGTAAAATATATATGTATATACGTATGTAAGTGTATATATATATATATATATATATGTATATATATATAGTAAATTGCAATAGAATATGTGTATGTTAGTACTTTGTTCTTTTTATTTTTTTTATTTATTTTTCACTTCATAGAGTAGCTTTTGTAATTATCTGCCTTAAGCAATCCTACTTACTGCTTTAAGAAGCAGAAGGGGTATTGCGGGAGAATAGTGTAAGTAGGTATTTGAATTTGTATAAGGGGTATTCTCTTGCTCTTGCAAACCCCTTTTTTTATAGTGGGGGAAGCATCGAAAGTCGAAGTGTGGAACTTCAATCTGCTAAACCTAGCCTACTTCCAACTCAGGACTCTCCCACGGAACCACCAGCTAGGTATTACTTCGTGGGAGGGACAAGACATTTAAGTCTCCTCTATTGCGCGGACTGAAGGACGTCTCTTCTGTTGAAAATATCTCAGTTTAGTCATTATAAACGCTGACGCTTCGCTGACAGCTTTCCATTTATCGGTCGACTGACACATGAGTGTCGTTAAATTATCTACGGTAAAACTACCACCGAGTGTGGTTTTTAGATTTTCCTTTGTTTTCAAAAATTGAGGGCAATAAAATAATACATGTTCAGAATCTTCTATACACTCTGTACACGTCGGACAGTTCGGACTAATGTCATTGTAGAATCTGAAAAGGTAGCTTCTAAAGCATCAATGTCCACTAAGTATTTGGGTCAGATGGAAATTTAAATCCCCATGTCGTCTGTCTATCTACGAGTGGATGTCCGGTATAAGTCAATGGATGAGAAATTCCACCGCTCCTGCTATATTTTAGTATTCTTGCTTCTCTCCTCTGTCCTTGCCGATACTGTTTTAGGCGTTGATAATTGATATAAACGCTCGAGTTCATCTTCCTGGATGTCAATGGGCGGCATGCTGGCTAATACTTTAGAAGCATCGGTTGATATAGTCCGGAAAGCATTTATTACCCGAACTAGGGTAATAAATGCCGAGTCAGGCAGGCGTTGTCCTGCGTGAAAGTATGTGTTTTAAAATGAAAAGAAAATTTAATTTATATTGTGTTAAAAATCATTTATTTGCGATTTATCCACATTTTTTTCAATGTAGCGTAGTTTGTTTCGGTGTGTAAATGTACAGAGAGGATGGTTTTCCAACTTGAGAACGCGCCACATATGTATAGCTGGCCGTGTGAAAAACATCTAAACACTATCAATGTGACCTGTTAATTGTCATATCAAATGCAATTTTCCCTGGAAACTAAATGGGTTTGAACTGAAATGGCAAATCGTTGGAACTCAAAGGAATTCGTAGAATCAAGCGGTCTGCCCCTTGTATTCGATAGCTGCGTTACAATCAATCGGGTTCCATTAGACTGTTTCGGCGCATGAAGATTGGATAACATGATAATGACAGATCCAACTTTGAGACGAAAATGATGCATCGGCATATCAAGCCTCCTCAAAGAAGTTAGAAATTTTACTGGATAATTAACGGCTTCGTATTCATTGTCAAGACGATCATTTTATATGAGCGCAAATCGGTATTTTTGGCTGCTAAAATTGAAAAAAGGCACGTAGAATTGGTATCAAACGCCTGGAAGTATCAGTCGGAATTTTCCTATTTCCAATTCTTATCGAAAACGATTTAAAGTGTCCTCGGCAATGTCATTTTTATTCGTATATCATAATTGACGCCATTTTGAAGGCTGATGTGTCGAAATGATCATGGCGATCGTCCATCGTTTGATTCCGTTGATTATCATGTTCCAGCAATTGTAACTGATGGCATGTTTCTCAAAAAGTTGTAAACACCATTCCCAATACGCAATGACTCAATTGAAATTGAACCGCGTACATTTATCAATAGCAACCGAAGGTAGAAGCATCCGTTTTTCGGGTGGATTGTCTAAATTCGTCCTAAGGTATTAGTTGAAAACACACTTAGATGTCAATCTACTGGTTGGCCTTGCTTTCTGCG
This sequence comes from Bactrocera correcta, assembly GCA_027475135.1. Classification (NCBI taxonomy): domain Eukaryota; kingdom Metazoa; phylum Arthropoda; class Insecta; order Diptera; family Tephritidae; genus Bactrocera; species Bactrocera correcta. The sequence continues at coordinate 44,095,239 of CM050326.1, forward strand.
TAGCTATTTCTTCGACGATGCATTCCATGTATATTATCACGTAATTTCCGAATAGAGCAATGTTCTCGCAAATGGATCCTTGACGAAAGTTGAGAAAAAACTCATCAATGTTAATTTTGATGAAAAATTATTATCATATTCTGATTTGAGTTCACCTTTTTTAAATAGGTTTCTTTCCCTACTTAGAAATTGCTGTATTGTAGAGGTGCGAGAGTGACCTAAGGCGAGTGTGTTAGGAAATTGTTGCTTAAGGGGTACCGTACGTACCGACCATTTTCTGATCTAGGCGTTGTGACTGTTAAGGGGGGGAAAATCTTCAAATTCCCAAAATTTTTTCAACTGTGAATTGATGTACTCGTTTGAGACTTCCTCAACTTGAGTTGTCATTGTTGTGACCGGTTCCGTAACTAGTTCACTTAGGACCCAACCGATAATGGCATTTTGCGCCAGAAGTGTATTTGTGATTTTCTCAATACCTTCGAGTATTATCTGTGGGATGAGATCGCTGCCTAATAGAAGATCTATTTGAGAGGGGGTGTTGCAGTTTGGCTCTGGTAGCTTTAGGTGTGAAACCGTTTGCCAATAGCTGGGTAACATATTGGTTAATTGCGGTAAGACAATTGCTTGCGCTTATCCGCTTGGGGGGAAAAGAGGGTAATGGTAGATTTTATTTGAGTTTTGAACAACTCTTACACCCAATCCCGTGATTTCAAAACTGGCCAGGTTTGTTGGCAACTGAAGCCTGTTTTGTGCCCTAGACGCTATAAATGATCGTTGTGATCCTTGGTCTATTAAGACTCTGAGTTTGAACAGTTTTCCTCGGTGTTCGATGGAGACAACTGCTGCGGGCAATAGTACCCTACTGTGATTTTCGCTATGTAGCGTTTGGGTTTTTAACACCTTTAAGCAGCATGGTGCTTCTTGGCAGTTTTCAGAATTTATTGTTGCAACTAAACCTGTTGTAATATTCTCTCGTTTTCGTAACGTGCCTCCATGAAATATACGAGTATTTGTGTCGCATACTAGCACTTTAAGGTGTATGCCTGAACTTGTCTTTGTGGCAGCTCTACTTCCAGTTGTGGAGATCATAGCTATTGTCTCTTCGTATTGGTCTAAGCAATTTTCGTATTTTGAGCAAGCCGAGGATTTAAAATTTTCCGGTAGATCTGAGTCGTCAGATTCTACGATTACGTCATATGCCGCTTGGAGACGTGTCCAGAAGTTGTCAAGATTCAAGAATTATCTTGAATCGGTGAAGATGAGAATCGAGTGCAGTATCGAATTAGACTGTCATTTTCAGAAATAAATTTGATGTATGAAATATCTTTCACCCTTTTTTGTTTTGTAGTACCTTGCTTTGAGCGTGTAGCTTCTGCAGGTTTACACGGACGTTTTTCGTCTGAAATCATCTTTGGAACTTTTAGCAATTGAGTTGCTTTATATTCCTTTGTGTCTGAGCTCATTTAAAAGATGGATAGAATAAAACAAAAACGTCTTAGTGAAAACTAGGCTTGTAGATGTATAAGATGTAGTTTCCCAATAAACAAAATTGCAAACGTTTTGTAAATTAAGATTGCAGCAATTGCATAAATAAGCCTTTTGCGAATGTCGTTGAGAATTTACTTGCAAATGCAAGTGTTTCGCGAACGTCGTTGAGAATTTACTTGAAAATGCAAGTGATTCATAAATGTAAACAAAACGGAACGGTGCGGCTGCAAGTTCTGGTAGTATCCAGAACGAGTTTGTGGAACTGGAGGTTGTGCCTCAAGCACAAAATAATTTTGATTCCAGCCATTCGTGGTAAGTTAAATACGTTTAATAGGTTTCTAGTTATATTTTTTGATTCATATTAAAATTCAATTACAGAAACTTGGCTGAAAATGGAGGCAAGGAAGAGGACTTTGAGTTTGCCTCAAAGTCATATTTCCAGTATGCAAAAAACCGTATTAAAATTAAATTTACATTTTAATTTAATATTATTATATTAAAAACAAAATTAATATTAAAAATGATTTTTTAAATGTATCAATAAAAAAACATATCCAAAACAAAGTAAATGTTTAAAACGCTTACTAATTTCATTAGAAAAACGTGTTTCTTAATCTTGTGAAAAACGTGTAATTAAATTACTTCAAAAACATGTTTTGCAATTGTCTTTTAAACGCTTCTAAATTTCGGCCCTTTTCGATTATAACCCCTTTTTTTGATGTCTTTGTAAAGGTCACAACACATAGAGCTTATTTTTATATGTAAATGCTGACTGGTTTCGCATATAAAAAGTTAAATAGAAGACTCTTTGTGTGTAAGAGTTAAAAAAAAAAAAATTAATAAAATCAATGACTAGAATGTAGGGCAGGTCGCCTCCACGCTGGTGCCTCCTGGGTAACGCTAAAGGCCTGCGGCCTCCACGGCCTTACAACTCCTAGACGACTTTAGCATTGAACTGGTTTTTAGAAAAGGTAAACTTATTTGGATCTGGTAGAACCCTGAGCTGGTGGCATCCTGGCTGGAGGCATCTGAGTACAATGGAGTGACACCCATCGGAAATGGCTGCTGGGCTAATGTCGCAACTGCCTCCGTCCAGTTAAAACTATGGCTGGCCTCAGAGTACGTTCCAAAGATCTCGTAGGAGTCTCCTCATCAGGCGGCAGAATGAGTGGAACCGGTGCAAAACCCCCGGCAAAAGAGGTAGTGAAGGGTGGAGCCTTCGTGCACGGCGGAATCGCTACCACTAACAGAGGAACCTCTGCGAAAAAGTGGAGGGCTGCCACGAGTCCTCTAGATTCAGGCGTATTCTCGCTAAAAACCCAGTGCCTCTAGGTTATCTCAAGTATGTAAACGGGAAGTGGGCACTAAGCAGTGAAGATACACTTCAAGTGCTCCTTGATGGTCACTTCCCTATCAGCACGTCCTCTATAGTGGCATCTCTCGTAGAGTTGTATGTTGACTATATGGCCTTTGCCGGCCTTCTGTATGAGCGACACTTGGTATGGGCGAATAATTCGTTCAAACCGTTCAAGTCCCCGGGACCGGACGGCATCATACCAGCGCAGCTGCAGCAGGCTGTTAAAGTGTCATGCAGTTGGTTACTACCGATCTATGCGAACTGCATCAGATTATGTTACATCCCGATGGCCTGGAGACAAGTCAAAGTTACGTTCATTCCGAAGACTGGCGGGGCATATTGAGGGAGCTTTCAACAATGTCTTACCGGAGGCTGTCATAACTGCTCTAGATAGTCTTGGGGTTGAATCGAACCTCAAGCACCTTATCTTCAGTCTTCTGTGTGACAGAGTGATCAACACAGAATGGGACGGCACACGCGCAATTTAATTTATTTACTCGTTTGGAATAAAATAAATATATAATTTTAAGTCAGTAATGAGATTGGTTCTGGCTGATCCTTTATTTGTATAATATTTCACCGTATTCACATGTACTTCAGTATTGAATATATTATACTTAAACTGTGCAAGTGTTACAAGTGGTAACTTGTTACTCGGCAGTCGATAATTATAAAGTGACCCCGAGGCTATTGTTTCAGTTGCTTATATAGGCTATGCTTATCGCTGCTCATACTATTGAGATGCTGGTTGTTTACTAGTAAATTTGGGTTGTTATTGTTTGTTGTACTGATAGTGCGCTTCTATTGTTCTAAGATAAAGTTGTTTTGATGATTTTTCTTTAATGTTTACTGAAACATATGGTTGTGATTACAGGTTAAAGTATTAACTCTCCCCTTTCTTATGAAAAATAGATCTCCTGATCTATACTTGAGTCTTGAGTAGATGAGTCGTTCCTACACATTCTATGATAGCGTTGTAGTTTCTCAAATATGCAATTTTTTGATAAATTATATATAGTTTGAATATTACAAATACACTTAATCCTAGGACTACAAGTACTCCTATAGTTATGAACGTATACTTGATTGGGTGTTCTTCAAATCGTATTAAAAATTTATTTAATTTTTTAATGTTGTCAAATTTATATTCGTTTTCTGATTCCAATATTTCAAGAATGTGAATTCTTTCGTTTTCATTAGCTATAATATAATCTTTAATTTCTTGTCCCTGGTTGTGGAACACTTCTGAGTCAATAATAATTGTTTCATTAAATTGGATTAAATTCAATCCTTCAATTGATTTTTCTTTTAAAATATGTTTTCCTTGTATACGACATTACCATGTCCTAAATCTATAATAGGTGCGGTATTTTCTTGGATAACATTACGATGGGCTTTGTAACCTTCGATCATTGGTATTGTACAATAGACATTAGGTTCTTTTTAGATGTTAATATTATTTTATCTTCACATTTACTTACGATTTTATTCATATCCAAAATGCCTTGACGATAGGATAATGGAGTAACTTTTTATGTTAATCAATGACTCGATATTTATAAATTACAATGAAAGTGTCGTCTAATCTATTTATATGCGTGTCTGCATATTCGAGTATCTCAATAACCGGTATACTAGTTTGTTCATTTTCTAATATCCTTTCAATCTCGTCCGTATTTATTGCTGCTGGATAAAAATTTCAGTTCTTCGCGAAATTAATTGTCGTAGTTAAGTCAAATAACTCTTTGTATAATTCTTGCAATATAACCTTTTGTTTAATCGTCTCAATTTTAAATGTTTTCATCATTATTTCACAGTTGGAATTATTTTGTCTTTGTTTGTAATTATTTTCAATTATGTCGTTGAGTATTGTTTTAATTTCAATCAGGTCGCCGTGGTCTGGGACTCCTGTGATAAATTTCAAAATCGATCCTAAGAAATCAAGAGATCGTCTTGGGCGTCTGGCTCGTCCATTATTCAGTAGTTGTTTTCTGAGGATTTCTATTTTGTTGAACAATGCTGCTTCTGTTGCGTCTTCACTAGGCATCTCTCCTTTATGTTCGGCGGTCTCGTAGTATGGTTTAAGTATTTTGCTTAAGTTCGTTATATGGAATGGGTACTCATGTTCTTGATACAAAAATGATGGGTCAGTCTCGGTTAACACGTACTTGCGATCTTGTAAGTCGGTTATTTCCTGAGCTAAGAATGTTGCTGGGATTAATGTTAGCGTTATCTTCATCATTCTTTCTGAGGTTGTCCTTGTATACGATCTTCACCTCCGTTGTTAGAACTGTGTTCTCACAATTCTCTTGTACTGTTTTCTTCAAATAGCGTGGATTTGTTTTATTTCGTCGATCTTGCTTCACATAAACTGTTTGTCCTGTTTTATATTCCTTTTGTGTTCGTTTTTTATTGTGATATGATATCATATACTCCTCCTTATTTTCGATCAGTTCATTTATTCCTTCAGTCTTGCTCCTTTCAAAAAATAATTCGATAGGTTTCTTTTTTGTGACGGAATGTATTGTCCTATTGTATTCCTTGATTGCGTTGAATAGTTCTTCAGTCGCGGTTGATTTATTTTGTTTAATGCGAATTCTAGTAATTTCCAGAATGGTTGAATGCAGCCGTTCAACTTGAGCATTCGATGTTGAATGGTTTGCTGCGGTCATTGAATGTTCAATATATAGCCGTTTGAATAGAGCTTTTGCTGCTATGCTATTAAATATAGTCCAGAGAACGTACATTAGAGAGAAGGTTCATGGTGCGCCGATTGTCATCACGTTCCTCTTTTTGGAGGGGTTGAGTTTTCATTAGTGGATATCACCACAAAAATATTATTAGCGGATTTCACCAATATTTAACATAAGAGGGTCGAATATACCAGAATTAAGTACTTTCATAGTTAAATGAGAAAAGTGATGCTAATTTCAATGTTTACAAATGTACGCTTACAGATTTGCGATGAAGGGAGTGTCCAAAATGGTGCTGGTGTTTGTATCAGTATTGGGGACTGCGGTTTTTTTTAGGCCGACCAGCGGTCGTAGTATCGAGTTTTTAAGCCCACGGATCGATTCGGTGCAGGGCCACATCGGTTGACTCAGGATCGTTAGGGGGACATCACTCCGTCAGACGGCCAATAGAGTAACCTGTTCCAGTCAATTGGCTGGGGGTGTGGGCTGTACCCACAAAGCGATAGCGCTTTATTCGACCGCTTGGGTGGTCGGTGCTACTGATCCGGTCGGCACCGGAATCGCATCCTCCGGCGAGTACAGATGCACGCACTCATACCTTGGGCGCTCTAGCTTTGCTGTAAGCTACCGGGGGGTCGGCAGGTCGCGGATAGCCGAACGGTAGTAGTAGCAGGTTAGTTGCGAAATAAGTTAAAAAGAATAAGCAACCCCCGACGATGAGCGGCAGGAGTGAAGGAGGCGGCATAAAAGCTAGCAGATCCACTGAAGCTCCTGTGACTGTGGCTAATCGACACCGCCACATAGAAATAGGTGTCCCCTCATCATGTTTGGACATAATGAAAGCAAAACAAAATCCAAGCAGCAGTGTACAAGTCTGCTTTACGAGCAGCGGCACTCAAAGCCCTGGCAGTAAGATACCAGAATCGGAAATATCCAAGAGAACGCCGAGTAGTTTTTGCGTCAAAGCTCTTTAGACGCGCACCAAGATTGATGCGATCACCGAAACAGGGGCTCACGGTGCAAAGGCCTGAAAGAGCGAGATCGTCGCCACCAGCCCTGCAAGACAACACGCTTCGAGCGGAACTAACGCAACTAGGAGGGGACATTATGGCTGAATTGGGAGATATGATTAAGAGGCTAACGGAAGCAATGAAACTGCCTCAACTATCGATCAACAATCAGATCCATCCATGAACGCGCCCAAATGGAGAATAACAAAGTTAAAGCAACCAGGCGAAATGTTCCTTTAAGGCACACAGGAGTAGATTCAACTCCAAAAAGGCCCCGCGAGGATGAGCAGCAGACGCGAAAGACCCCGCTAAAAAAGAAAGCCAGCCAAGAGGAAGTCCAAAAGATGACCACTGCGTGGAAGGCGAATGAAGGAAACATTCCTGCAAAAGAACGGAAGGCAAAGGAACAGGGAAGTGAATGGATGCAGGTGAAACCACAAACTCAAAACAAGAAAAAGAAGACGGTTTCTGCTCCACGTCCGAGGCCCGATGCAATTATCATTGCGCGCACTGGAAACATGTCGTACAGCGATATGCTTAGAGCCGTCAAAAAGGAAGATGCTCTGAAAGAGCTTGGAGAAAACGTTTTGCGGATCCGGAAGACGGTAAAAGACGAAATACTTCTGGAAATTAAGAAGGCCCAGATGAACACGGAAGCATATGAAAAGGAGATATGCAAGGTTCTGAGTGACTAGGCGCAAATAAGAGCTCTAACCCACGAAGTATCAGTGGAGATTTGGACGAAATAATCACCAAAGAAGACATAACAGTGGCAATACGTTCACAAATCAAAGAGCTAAATTCCTTTGACGAAAAGGCGATCAAAACCATGAGACAGGCGTACGCGGGTACACAGACGGCAGTCATCAGCCTTACCGCAGCAGACTCAAAGCGGCTACTTGACGCCCATAAGATCAAGATTGGATGGGTGGTCTGCAGAATAAGGGAGAAGCCGAATCTCAGAAAGTGTTTCAGGTGCCTGGAATACGGCCATCTGGCTAGGGCATGTACGAGTGAGGATGATCGAATCAAATGTTGTGCTAAGTGTGGTGAAAAGGGGCATTTCGCAAAGGAGTGTGATAAAAGCCCATCGTGTGCAGCATGCAAAAGCAGTGGGAAAAAGGAGACAGGTCACCGGATATGAAGTTGGAAGCGTCCTCTATACCAAGCGGCGTGTAAAAAGATGAAATGAAGGTTGTCTCATTCAACTTAAATCATTGTGAAGCTGCTCAAGAGCTGCTGAAGCAACCAATCTTCGAGGAAAAGGTGGAAGTGGCGATAGTGTGTGAGCAATATAAAAGCATAACGCCTTCCAAGATAAACCGCTTCTTGGAAGATCTTACTATACACGAGCAAAAATAGGTGGCATTTATTTCTACAGCTGCTATATTTCCCCGAGTGTGTTGCAAGACGACTACGAAATAATTCTTGATCAAATATTCCGAGACGCCCTCACTACCAATTGATTAGGGTAGTAGCTACACAAACAGACGGGTAATACTCTACTCAAAGCGTTTTCTGTGTTAGACGCCGTGTTGCTCAATACCGGCGGTAGAAATACTTTTGAAAAGAATGGACGTGGATCGATAATAGATATCACATTCGCCAGCAGCACGCTAGTTCGATCTGCAAATTGGAAGGTGTGCGACTTTTACACGCATAGCGATCACCTGGCCATCTTGCTGGAAATCCGAAAACAAATACAAACTCGGTCCAGCGCTAAAAAATGGCAGAAAAAAGGATGGAAGGTTGAAACGTTAGATGAACAAATTTTCAAACTTATGTTGGATGAGAAACTAGATGGTGCGACCAACGTTGACCGACAGGCTGAAAATCTGGTTAAGCGTATAAGTAAGGCCTGTGATGCTGCTATGTGTAGGAAAAGGCACAACATAACCCACAGGCCCGCATACTGGTGGAACGAGGAGATCAGCACACTTAGAAGTGAATGCCATAAAGCGAGACGCCTCTGCCAAAGAAGCCAAGGTACGCCACATCATATGTACCAGATTGCGAGAAAGTTTCAAAAGAAAACATAAAGAACTCAAAAAGGCTATCAAAAGAAGTAAGTCCTCGAGTTTTAAAGAATTATGTGAGAAGGTTGACAAGAATCCGTGGGGTGACGCGTATAAAATATTGATGGCAAAAGTCAGAGGGGGTAAAAGTACAGGCGCCAACCTGTCCGATCCTCCTAGAAAAGGTGGTGAAAACACTTTTCCCAACGCAAGAACCACAAATGAGTAGAACGATACCAACCAGGATGGAATCTCCAATTGTAGACGAGAAGGAGGTAATGGAAGTGGCGTAGAGATTTGGCAACGCAAAGGCTCCAGGACTTGATGACATCCCGAACAAGGCTCTGAAAATTGTCATCAGGCATACCAAGAGGGCATTCGCCGAACTCTACACACGATGTCTGAATGAAGGTGTTTTCCCGAAAGTTTGGAAGAAACAGCGGCTGGTTCTCCTCCAAAAGCCAAACAAACCGGCGGGAGAGCCAAGAGCGTATCGCCCACTCTGCATGATCGACACGATGGCCAAAATACTGGAAAGACTAATTTGCCCACGCCTAGAACGCCACCTAGAAGAAGAGTCTCCTGTGTTATCTGAAAACCAATTTGGATTCAGAAGACATTGGTCCACCTTAGATGCAGTTGGAAAAGTGACGAACATTGCGGCCAAAGCCATAGAGGGCACCGGATGGATGTATGGAGATAAAAAATACTGCGCAGTTGTTACGCTGGGCGTGAAAAACGCTTTCAACTCGGCATACCGGCCACATATACTGAGAGCATTGGAGGCAAGAAACACCCCAGGGTATCTTTTGAGGATAATTAGCAGCTATCTGTCTGACAGACTACTGTTGTACGATACCGATGCAGGTCCGAAAACCTACACGGTGACAGGTGGAGTACCACTAGGCTCCCTACTAGGTCCACTATTTTGGAATGTGCTGTACGACGGGGTGTTACGATTACCGCTGCCAAAAAAGCACAGACAATTGGCTATGCGGACGATATTGCCGTAACGATCGTAGCTAAAGAACTCTTGCAGATACAGAGCATATGCAATGAGACCATGTCGAAAGTCAAAGACTGGCTTACGAGTAACAAGCTGCAGCTTGCAGGTGGAAAAGCAGAGGCAGTGCTCATCACGAGCAGAAAAAAGCTAGAAACAGTGACTCTGAACATTGATGGATATAAGGTTGTAACGCAAATTCACTGAGGTACCTTGGTGTTATGATCGATACGAGGCTCAATTTCAAGGCGCATATTGAAAAGGCCTGTGGTAAGGCGGCTAAAGTGACTGCGGTTCTTTCAGGAATCATGGCAAACATTGGTGGCCCAAGTCAAAGTAGAAGAGCTCTGCTGGCTAAAGTTAGTCAATCAATGCTTATGTACGCAGCTCCGATATGGGGGACAGCCCTTCGTCAAAAAACCTGTGTCAATATGGTCAAATCTGTGCGTTTAGAACGGTGTCGCACGAGGCGAGTGCTATTATATCTGGTCTTATGCCACCGGATATAATGGCCTCTGAGTTAAGTAGAGTCTACTCTAAAACAAAAGCCATGCACAGGCGCCTAACGGCTGACGAGCGCAAAAACGAGAGGAAGACAAGTCTCGAGGAGTGGCAAAAGCAATGGGATGCGGCAGATAAAGGAAGATCGACATATAGGCTTATTAAGAATGTACCGGTCTGGATTAAAAGACGACATGGGGAGACAGATTTCTACTTAACCCAGTTCTTATCAGGCCATTTCTGTTTCAGGGAATACCTGCACAAATTTGGCCATGATGACGAAACACACTGTTCTTTCTGTGGAAATGCCGCAGAAAACGCAGAGCACATCTTCTTCTCCTGCACGAGGTATGCAATGGAGAGAGAGACCATAGAAAAGCTAACAGATGAAAGTATGACGCCCGACAACATAGTTAGTCACATGCTGCGATCACAGCTGGTGTGGGCTAAAATGAAAGAGTGGAGTGCAATAGCGCTCCGAGAACTCAGAATGAAGGAGAGGCAGCGCAGAAGCATAAGACCGCATGAATAACCCTGGAGGTAGGTCGTGAAGAGGCAGTTATCGCCCAGCTTGGTCCTGCGACGGCGGTCCCGCAAGTCCGAATACAAGCTATAGCAGCCGGAGTTAATGGTTTAGTACGTAGGCATACTGTTTCGCAAGACCAGCGTAGTGATCAAACGCTGGCTGGGCGTGGTCCCGAAAGAGGTGCACTTTAGCGAACAATATGAATCGTGCATGCTACTAGCCTCACCCTGGCAGTATCTTTGGAAGATTCCCGATCCGACAACAACAAACAAAATTCGCGTATTTACAATGTGCAAACGACTATAGATATCATTTATAGATATTATGATACATATATTTGATACCAAAGCACATACTAATTTGATCTAATTAATCATGAATTCCATTAAATCTGTTGAAATGTATAATAAAGTCATATTTGTATATGTAATTACCTAAATATTATAAATAATATATTGCCGCTGTAACAGCTTCGCCTACAAACCAAAATAAATATGTATGTTTGTGTGTGAGCTAGCATACATATCGACGCAGCCGCGTAAAAATATTTCAGAATTACAAAATATTTTTTACATTCCTTGACAAATACGGTAAATCCTGTACAAAAGATACAGATATTTGTAGTTAGTTAAAAATAAAAATATAATATGGTACATAAGCGACTAGGGATACTTAAATGAGTCGTACTTAAAACAATAATTTTTAGGTATTTCAAAAACCAAATCGTGAGATGCAGCAAGATATAATATAAGCTGTTAAGAGGGATGAGGGAAGAATTTGATTTTCATTTAAGCGGAGTACTATTTAACCGGGATTGACTGTACACATGAATCAGAGGAATATTGAATATTTTCTTTGAAACATTTCTTGAATTGAAAATCGACAAATAAACTATGTTGTAAATTTTATTCTAATATATTTTAATACTTATTTTTGCGGGGTTGACACTTTTTCCTTCTCATACACTTCAGAAATATATTCAATTTACGATTTTTAGCTTTTGAAATGGTCGCGAAAAGACGCTTGTAGGCAGAGCATGCTCGGAGAGATGTAATGCGTCTGCTTTTATGAATGAATCAAATATGCTTTTTGAAAGTACGTTTGCGTTCATGAATGAAAATTTTTACTATAAATTTTGACGTCGGCAATTTGGCTGCCATATTGGTTTCTGATGCTTTTTCAAACGATTGTTGTTTTTGTAGAACAATATTTGTGATTTTTGCGCATGTACGTATGTATGTTCCCAGCGGGGACAAAATAAAGGCCTCACAAGAGCAGGGCAACCTTCCCTTTCTCATGAATGCCTCACAATGACCTTCTTTTAGTAGCGTAAGTTAAGGTGTACAAAATAAAGAGACAAAGTAGACTATGATATTCATTTTTATGCGCTGAACACAATGGTTGCGACAGACGACAAACGACATCTGTCAAATATTAAAATACACACATTCTTATGGATACTGTTATTTTGACAGCTGAACGACTACACGACGGTAGGCCGACAGTTGTCGTTCTCGCTAACTTCAATATTCTCCTATATTTGCCAATGACAGTAGGACGACAGTAGAGTTGACAGTAGAATGGAAGATAGAGAGATGAGGAAGAGTGGTGATGCCACTAATATGTAAAATGTAAAATTATTCACAGCTCTTACAAACTTGATGTTATTTTACAAATAAAAGCATAAAATAGCTCTATTATATCATTTGTAATAACAATTGATAACACCGGTCAACACGATTTTTGGGTCTGACATCTACATTGTTTTCTTTTTTTTGTTTCAATATATTTTTATTTATTGAATCTGCTTTTTGATTTGAAAGCCAAACAATAAGTAATAAAAATCTTAAACCTATTTAAAAACTAGACACGCTCAAGCAAGTGATTGAGCTGTTTTGGTGATACATTGCTCCTCAGTACGCGGGCATATCTCTTCTTTTAAGGCGTGTTTGATCGCAGGAATGTACCAAAGCATTAGCCAAAGGGTTTGGGTGATCACGGAGTTTAGATGTATATTTAAATCTGCTGTCTTCTACTTCTTTCCTTACCATAAAAATACCAAGGTTTTTATGGATATTTTCATTTCGCACGTACCATGGTGAACACATGATTGATCTAAGCATTTTTGATTGGAACCTTTGTATTATGTCTATATTAGTTGCACAGGTCGTACCCCACAGTTGAATGCTATACATCCAAATCGGCTTTATGACCGAATTATATAAAAGCACTTTGTTGTCTAGGCTAAGTTTGGAGTTTTTGTTTAATAGCCAATTTAAATTTGCAGCTCTTATCTTCATGCAAGTAATTTTCCTAGATATATGTTATTTCCACGTAAGTCTTCTATCTAGGTGAATACCAAGATAAGTTACTTCATTCGCTTGGGGTACTAAAATATTGTTAATTTTTACTGCCGGACACATTTTTGGTCTAAGCGAAAATGTAACATGCTTACACTTTTGTTCATTTACCTTTATACGCCAGTTGGCTAGCCATTCTTCGACAAACCTTAAGTGCTCGGTTAATATTCTTAATGCTATTATGTGGCATTTGTTACGGCTCACTATAGCTGTGTCGTCCGCAAAAGTAGAAGTTAATACATTGTTAGCTGTTGGAAGATCTGCTGTATATATGATGTATAGTATTGGGCTTAGAACACTGCCCTGGAGTACACTAGCCCTTATCTGTCTTTCATCAGATATGAAATCTCCCACTTTTACCATAAATTTTCTATTTTTTAAATATGATTCCAATGTTTTATATAATTCTGAAGGTAAAATATTTGTAATATTTTATAAAAGGCCCTCATGCCATACCTTATCAAACGCCTGAGCCACGTCTAGAAATATAGCTGAACAGTACTCTCTGTGCTCAAATGCTTTTCTTATTTCGTTAGTAATTCTATTTACTTGCTCGATCGTGCTATGTTTTTCACGAAACCCAAATTGGTGCGTTGGTATTATATTATTTTCGTGAAGGAAAGGAGTAATCTTTGATAGTAACAATTTTTCAAATATCTTAGAAAGACAGGGTAGAAGACTGATTGGTCTGTATGAAGACGGCTGTGTTAAGTCTTTCCCAGGTTTGTCTATCAAGATGATCTGCGACTTTTTCCATGAATGTGGATAGCGTCCAAGATTAAGAATTGCATTGAAGAGCAAAGAGAGCACTTCTATAGCAATATTTGGTAACTCAATTAGCATTTTTGGGGTAATATTATCATGTCCTGGTGATTTTTTGGGGTTAAGTTCCTTTATTATTCTAGTAACTTCAGAAGCGACTCGTTTGCGGTATTGGGCAAGGTTGGCAACTCAAAGTCGTTCTTTGGGCAATTGGGTTGAAATACCTTTTCTAGGTGATTTGCAAAGCAATTTGCCTTATCCTCATCACTACGTGCCCAATTACCATTCAACTGTCTTAAAGGCATGTTGGAATCTACTGGTGGCTTGAAAGACTTTTGGGCTTTCCAAAGGGAGTTTTGCTTACGAGAATTTGGACACAGTTTCTTTATATAATTTTCAGTGTTGTGTTCCTCTTCGCGTTTAAGCGCTTTTTTTAACTTTCGTACAGCAGATTTCAGTTGAAGCAGAGTTGAAGGGGATCGATTTAACTGCCATTCCCGCCTAGCTCGCCTTTTCTCATTTACTAGTTTCTCTATTTCGTTATTGGTGATCTTTCTAAAACCAACTGGTTTGTTGTTTCTTTTTGGTGTTGCCAATACAGCTGCATTAGTTATTCCGTCATTAATTTCTCTTATATTTTCATCAATGTCTCTTTCTCTATTTATTTTGCAATCAATATTGATGTGGGTGCTGATATACTTTCTATATTTCAACCAGTTAGTTTTATGTGATGTTAGAGAAACTTTCGGCTCAAATAATATGGGCTGTTCGTATAACTTTATTAGTACAGGAGAATGATCAGATGATAAGTCTGTACATGTATCAGCTGTTATAAGCGATCTATCTATATTTTTGACTACAGCAAAATCTATTAAGTCTGGTATTTTTTTTCTATCACTGGGCCAGTATGTCAGCTTACCAGGAGATATTATATCCAGTTTATTATGCTTATTCATAATAGTGTAGTACAACTGTATGTGTGTTTTGCGTTATAATCTCCACCTGCTAGAAATCTTTGACCTAGTGTTCCAAAAAAGTCTTTAAATTCGATTTCTGTAATTTTAAAACGAGGTGGACAGTATATAGCCGCAAGGTTTAAGTCACAACCCCGATTTTTTAGTGATATGGTTGTAGCTTGTAACTGTGGTGTAGCATGAGATTCTAGAGCATAGTGGTTTAAACGATTTCTAATCAACACTGCCGTGCCACCATGCTCTTTTCCATCCGGATGATTTGTAACGTATAGTCTAAATCCCGGTATACTGAAATTATTTTTATTTGTTAGATGAGTTTCTGAAATAAGCATTACATCTATATTCCTTTCAGACAGAAATCTAATAATCTCTAATTTATGTTGGTTAACACCGTTAGCATTCCATATACAGATATTTAGTAAGCTCATTTTTTACTTAATAAATTTTGCAGCATTTGATTTTGTGATTTTATTAAATCTTGGATCATGTTTTGCATGGTAGACATAAATTGAGTCATACACTGTGTAAGATTTATAATCATAGTTTCAATACCTCCATTTGGAGGATTTTGCGGCAGTTGCATTTGCACAGTGTTGCCTTTCACCACATTTGCATAGCTTCCTTGCATATTATTATTGTTAGAAGTAAAATGATTTGAACTTTTTTCTGTGGTTGCTATTATCTCATTACGGGGTGTCTGTAACATTTGGTTACGACGTGCTTGAATGCCCTGTGACAACTTCGATTTCAAACCTTTATATACGGGGCAACCTCTGTAGTTAGCAGTGTGATTTCCCCCACAATTGCTGCATTTTTTTATTTAAATCCTCTTTTTTAAGAGTACATTTAGAAGTAGGGTGTAGATCACCACACAGACACTGCGTAGAGTGCAATATGCTTTCGTGTGTCCATACTCTTGGCAGTTTGTACATTGTACTGGACCATTTCTCTTGTGTGGTTCCTCAACGGTGATTCTGCGATGGAGAAGATATTTTAAATTGTAAATCGGGTGTATTTCATTTTCCTTCAATTTGTTAGAATCTGGCATCAATTCTATTTTGAACATGGGTTGTGGGACTTTGTTCCTTTTAAAAATATTTACTACTGATTTGATGCTAAAACCACCTTCTTCTACCAAAGGCTCAATTCCTTTTATAACAACAACTAGGCCTTTTGAGCTCTTCAGTTGGTATGAGTAGTAATTTTTGTTATTATTTGACAAGTACTTTACAATATCCATGAAACTTTTTTCAGTGTATGTTTGAATTTTTGTTTCATCTATGTGTCATTTTTTCATGTCCATCTACATGTTAAATTTTAGTTTCTCCTATGACAAAAATAAGGAAAATTTTTTTTTCCAGTTAAAGTTTGCTTTTTTTAGAAATTAGAGCAATTTTTCGATTTTTAAGCAGAAATGACTGATTTTTATATTTTTTCTACAATTTCACTATAGATTATAATTAGAAAACTTTTTTTTTAGATACAAGAGTCTTTTTTATTCAAGATGTGTGATAAGCAATAATGTATAAATGTAAAATAACAAGAAAAAACTGTCTAAAAGTGAATATTTTTTGTATATCTTTTAAGCTCATATGAGCTCTCTCGTATTAAACCCCAAATATAGTCTCCTATCATATTCTTGTTGTACTGCCCTTGATATCGGGTTCAAAGTCCATCACATCTTGGTGAAAACGTTCTCCTTGCATATTTTTTTCTAAATTCCGTATTTCGAAAATTTTTCGAAATTAAAAATTCGGCTCGACAGACCATAACTACAACTTCATTTTACAAGAATTTTTTTTTTATTTTTACCGATCCATCAACATTTCAAGGATAAATGATTCATACCGTGGAGCAACTTTTTTTTCATTGTACTTTGGGTCACGTGATATTTTATGTACTAATTTTTGTAAAGAAAAATTAAAATAAATTTTTTTATAAACGTGTATGCGTGCGGATGAAGAGCAAAAGAGGCCGGGCGCCGTCCGTCGGTCCTTTTGTTAATTATGTGTTGTGTCATCATACGTGTGGTGTGTTGGTACGAGTATACTGTTTACTTTCTGGTTAATCAAAGCGATGTAGATCAGCCCAAAGTAAACTTGAAGAACTAAAGATTAATACTTAAGTGTTTTTCAATGTCTAGAATCAGAATTCAAGCATGAGAACAGAAACCCAAAAAAAATTTTTTTTTGTTGACCGGTGTAATTTAAAACAAAAATAAATACCTATTTACTTATTTTTTGCATTAAAAATTTCACTTTGAACAAAATATTAAAATTTTATTGAAGTGCAAGGTATTAGTATGGCCACAACGAAATTGTGTACATGCAAAATGGAGAGCTGTCTTGTCTTGTGTACATGCGTTCATGTAGTAGAATGCACAACGCCGTTTTCAGTTCACTGTCGTGATGCCATTTCGTGTCGCAAGCATTGTATTCAGTATATCAAAGCTGCACAGCGTTTGTAAATTTTTTACTGTTATCTGCCGCCGACCTCTTGTCGCCACCGAATACTGCGTATATGCAACCGCGTTACTGTTTGCCATATAGTTATTATATTTTCTCATTTCGTACGCGGGCTTACAAGTAGATTAATATACATATATATGAAACTAATTGAATAGTAAATTAATTATTCTATTGAAATGGGAAAAACTAAATGTGGAGTGAGTGATAGCCATTTTCGTCGACTTGTGGCAAGAAAAAAAAGAGCACAATTGAAATCGTGAAAAAAGCTATTGTTCCAGAAAATGAAAATGTTCCTAGTTGTAGCAAAAATGTATCTGAAGAACTAAATATAAATATATGTAATGTGCATAATGCGGCTACTGGTAACTCTAACAACAATAATAATGACATAAATGCGAAATTATTGTGTCAAATATAAAATTCGTAAGAGGGCATGCGATGAAATTCTCCAAATATTTCGTGGTGCTGACGTGCGTGTATCTGCATCAAAGAAACAATTAATGACGTTGCCTAACTCAGAAATTAATATAATTGATGTGTCGCCTGTAAAATACTTTCATTTTGGAGTAGAAAATGCCCTTTCTTTGATGAAAATTTCTTTACCTCCAAATATGGATTGCCTATATATTGATATCAATATAGACAGGTGCCCGCTTTTTAAAAGTTCAGGGACACAACTTTGGCCAATTTTAGGAGCAGTGTCAAATCGTAATGATATGAAACCATTTTTGATTGGCGCGTATGTAGGTAACCGTAAGCCGAATTCCATAAACCAGTTTTTAACAAATTTTCTAGATGAAATAAAGCACTTAAATGATCATGGCTGGTCCTTGAATGGAATAAAAATGTCTATGTCATTAAAGAATGTATAGGTTCAACACCTATTACAAAATCTCTACAATTCATCATCACAGAAGAGTGCTTGTTAGAGTACAATTGGGATGGGCTGCAGAAGAAAAAATCATTAAAAAAAAAGCTTATTTGGAAAATTTGTGTTTGGTAGGTTTGTTTTAATTAAATACATAAATTCACAACTCACAATTGCTATTTCTAATATTAGGTGCTCTGAAGTACCCCGAATACGGCTTCCCAAATTACGAAAATGATATTAAAAAATCGATACAATTAATAAAAAATAGAGTGTATAAAAAAACCTACGATAATATATCAAAATAATATATTGATGAATTAAAAGTCTTTCGTGTCATTATTAAACAGCTTATTTTTATAAAAACAATAAGGCCTCATTTACTCCTTTCTTAGATAGCAGTGGTGAGGCCTCATTTACTCCTTTTAGAGATAGCAGAGGTAAGGCCTCATTTACTCCTTTTAGAGATAGCAAAGGTGAGGCCTCATTTACTCCTTTTAGATAGCAGAGGTAAGGCCTCATTTACTCCTTTTAGAGATAGCAGAGGTAAGGCCTCATTTACTCCTTTTTTAAGTCGCTTGAGGTGAGGCCTCACGATGTAGGACATACAATGTTAAAAAGATATGAAGCTTATATGGCGGAGTAAGCCCTTTCTACCTTACAATTCCGAATAAGGCCATATGAAAGCCTTTTATGCCCCGCTGGGATTGTTATATTACATACATATATACATACATATGTGTGTACGTAAATATAGAGAAGCGGGAGTTTTGTTGTTCGAGCAGAGGAAAAAATAAAAATGCTCACGATGTTACTTCTGTGACATTATATTTTATTCTGTTTCTTTTTCAAATTATGTTCTGCTTATATAACTACTAAAGTGATTACAATTTTCTTAATCTATTTATTTATTTACTTTTTTTTCTTATGAAATACAATATTTGTTAAATGTAATCTTATTTTCTATTGAATGCAAACAAACATGATTGTGTGGTTTACCCGATAATGTCTGGGTTATCATTACAGTTAAACATAAGGACCAAAACATGTTTGTATGCATTTGCATTATGTTCTTTATCTCTACTTGTTATCTTATTTTTGTAATGTTTACTTGTTTTTCTTTAATCTTTTATTTTGTCCAATTTACAGTATTTTGTTTTATGGTGTCTGGTTGGGATGACAGTGTACTTATAAATCCTCCCTCCCTTAATGGAAAACTCTGCTGAGTTTGAATAGTATTGTTTTTCTTTTTTTTAATTTTACAAGATATTAAAATTATTATTATAATCACAATAAAACTTAAAGTTGATATTCCAATATGAGAGAAATTTTTGTGATATTTTAATTCATTAATTTCTTTTAAATTTTCTTCGTTTTTAATTGTAATTTTGTTAGTGAAATTGTGAGTATCATAGTTTGGATAATAAAATCTTTGATTGTATGATATTTTAGTATTTGAGAATGTTTGGTATAGGATCTTAATTGTGTATGAATCAATGTAGTGTTTTTCAACTTAATTTTTCTGTTGTCGCAGTTCTGGTTTAGTTCTATGCCATTTGCATTTTTTATTAAAATAGTTTTTCCATCAATTTGAAAAATTTCTGTAATGCTATTTTTAACATGTTCACAATTTAATAAGTAGATGCAATGTTTAGAAATTTGTAGTTCATTGAGTGTCTTAGCTCCTTCGAATTTATGTATAAGTGACATTTTTGTATTCAAAAACATTTTCAATTTCTGCTGTTATTTTTTTGCCTGCTGTATTTGGTATAAGAATAATAGTTTTTAATTGTACCGATTGAAATTCTTTTGTGATTTTGACCACGAACATTAATAAATTTTTTCTATATTCCATAATTTTATATATTGAAGTTTGTTGAGGTCTATGTTTTAATTATAAATTTCTTCATTTGTTAAAATGCTTGGTTGAAAAATACACTTTTTGCTGAAATAATGTTTTCGTGAATCTGGTTTACTGCGTCTTTGAGAATGTTAACCTTTATTGTTTGTTCATGAAGAATCAATATTTTGTCTGTTTTCTCTTAATACATTAAAGAATTCTTTCTTTCGTCTTCAATAATTTGGTTAAATTTTGTGAACGTGTTCGAAATGAAATTATTAATTTTTATTTGGTGGTTGAGAGCTGTAATTGAATTACGTAAATTTTCATCTAATTTCTTAAGGTGATTTTCAATATCTATTCTATCTCCATCATCCATCGTTCAAAATAAAAATTTATGTACAGAACCTATATCGTTAATTAAACCTCTCTTTTTTCTACTAACTTCTTTTCTTGGTATTAATGTTTTGATTTTACCTCTCAAGATTTCAATTTCATTAGATAGGGTGTAGTAATGTAGATGTGAATATGTTTGCGAGATTTTTGTTATATTATTTAGTATGTAAAGAATTTCACGACGGTCAATTATGTGAATTACTAGGTCAGATGATGTAACAATCTGTTTAGTGTTGGTGATAATTTCTGCGTATTCATTGACGGTATGTATTTGATGTACTTCCAGTTTGGCTGCATTACTATTTATTACAATTGCTATCATCAATGTTATTTTGAAGATGTATTTGACCTAAAAAATTTGTTTGGACGTTTAATATTTGTCCGGTGAATATTATCTAATGGCAATTTTCTATACCTTGGTTGGTATTTGTGCCGAACCGCTTTATAATTTTTTACGTAACCTTCTTTTTGAGTGTTATTAAACTCTTCTCTATTTCTATTTAGTTTTCCTATGCATTTTTCTTTAGTCTTCTGAATACTGCCTTTAATCAAATTTTTATAAGTTTTTCCATTTATAACCTCAAGAGGTGTGGTTTTAATTGTAGAACGATAAGATTTGTTATACCATTCTATGCATTGAAATACTTTTTCCGCCGTCGAAAGTCTTGGTTTTTTCAATTTCTAGGACTCTAATTCTTTTGGAGAGTATTATGAAATCTTTTGATATCTGAATTCCCAGTATGACTGTTTGGTTTTGTAAAATGAACTTCTATTTCTTCTTTCCTAAAAAAATTTTTTATGTTAATTGAGTTGAATTCATTATCTAATATTAACTTTCTGGGTCTTCCTTTGATAGAAAAGAATAATCTAAGCTTTTCTATGATAGTTATATTGATTCTGTCTTCTAGCTGAAATGCCATAGAAAATTTCGCAAATTTGTCTATAAGAGTAAGGAAGTAACATTTTTTATTTATGTATATATCTGCGTGAACTATTTCATTTATATCTGATGGTGTTTTCGTTAATTGAAATTTTGGGTTTAAAGGTTTTCTATTATATTTTGCTCTATTGCAAACATCGCAATTATTTATATATTCTTGAATCAAAGCTTTCTAATTTTTCCAGTATATTAGTTTTTTCAAGTTTTCATAATTTTCATTAATACCTGCATGGCTTGTTTCATTTTTATGATATTGAGCAATTTGTTTATAAACATGTTCTTCATTTTTCATATCTTTGGCATGGAATTGACATCCAAAAAACTTTACCTGTCTTTACTTTACTGATTATCGGTTAAATAAGAAAAAAATACCTACTTTTCCACTATTTATGTGCCTACGACAAAGATCTATGAAAATATTATTTTTTATATCTTCTGCGATAATAAAAATTTTCTTCGTGTTGCGTAGTTCTTCAGATTCCATAATTTTCTTTTTTGTTAAAATGATTTGTGTATTGAAGCGATTTACAATAGTATGTAAAATTGGAAAATGATCATTTAGTTCCTCCTCTTGAGAGTGGATTGTAGCATTTGTGCTTATGTTGTCTTCTTCAATGAATGAATCTCGCCTGTGTTACTATCTATTCTATTAGAAAATCGGCTACGTTATTTTCCTTTCTTTTCACGTAATTTATATTAATATTGTATTCACCTAGTTTAATTACCCATCCTTGCAATCTTGGGTTAATGTATTTTCCCTTGTTTTTTATTTGGAGCCACTTAAGTGGTTGGTGATCGGTTAAGAGATCAAATGCTCTGCCGTAAATGTATGGTCTATAATATGTCACTGCTCAGACAATAGCTAGTAGTTCTTTTTCTGTAGTGGAATAACTTCTTTCGTGTTTGTTAAGTGTTCGACTAGCATAGCTTATAGGATGACTTTCTTGGGTTAATACTGCGCCAATTGCAAAGTCACTTGCATCAGTTGAAATGCCAAATTTTTTGTTAAAGTCTGAATATTTCAATATTGGTGGGCTTACTAATAGATTTTTAAGTTTTTCAAAGGATGATATGTACTGAGGATCACGAGTGTTTATTTTAATATCCTTTTTTAAATATTTTGTTAAACCATGTGCTACTCTAGCGTAATCTCCTAAAAATCTTCTATAATAACCTGTTATACCTAGGAATGATTTAATTTGCTTTGATGTAGTAGGCAACTTTAGTTTTTGTATGTTGTCAATTTTGCTTAAATTTGGTTGTATCCCTTCTGTTGTTAAAATGTGACCCAGAAATTCAGTTGTTTTCGCGAAAAATTTGCATTTATCTACCTGAATAATTAAATTATGTTTTCTTAATGCTGAAAATAATTTGGTGATATTTGGGTATGTTCTTCAATACTTGAACTAAAAATTAAGATGTCGTCTAAATAAACTACACATATCTTGTTGATATATTCCCTAAGAACTGAATTCATTAAACGTTGAAAAGTTGCTGGTGCATTCTTTAGTCCGAAAGGCATTCTTGTAAATTCAAAGTGTCCTTGGGGTGTAAAGAAAGCTGTTTTTGGTCTATCTTCTTCTTTTATTAATACTTGATGAAAGCCTTTTGCAAGATCTAATGTTGTAAAATACTGAGCTCTTCCAAGTTTGCTGAGTATTGTTTCTATATGGGGTATTGGAAATGTGTCATCTATAGTGACTTCGTTTAGCTTCCTTTAGTCAATAACTATTCTTCATGTTTTCTTCATTGAATTGAATTGCTTTTTCGGTATAATCTAAAGAGGCGAGTTGTCGGGGAATTACTTTCTTTAATTATACCTTGGCGCAACATCTCGTTCATCTGTCTACTAATTTCTTCTTCATGAATTTGGGGATATCTATACATTTTATTATAAGTTGGTCCACTTGTTTTTGTAACAATTTCATGCTGTATTTCATGAATATGAGAAAGGTTTTCACTTTCTTGGTAAAATAAATCGCTATTTGCTTTTAGAATGTATTCTAATTTTTGCTTTTCTTCTTCATTCATGTCACTATTTGATAAAATATCTAGCAAATTATCTTTACATTCTGTAAGTATATTGTTACAAAAAGTAGTATTTAAATTTATTTGTATTGCTATTGCCCCTTATTTCAATAGCGGGTATATGGAATAGCATTTTCTTGTTGTAGACATCTGGCGCCGCGGCTGTCTGCTTGCGTTGGCGCCGTAAATATGTTCGGTAAATTCAGACATTTCTAGAAGGACACTATACGAGAATGCTGGCAAAAAGTGCAGCGCGAACGTAATCAATCAGTGCTAAGGTAAATGCTATGTGTAGCGAGTGTGAAATAAGTAGTTGATTAATTAAACAGTTGTAGTTTTATTTGTCAATCCAGAGATACGAACCTAACAAAGTGAACTAGCAAGCAGTAAAATCGTAACAATATTAATATCTTCGTAATTGTAAGGGCATGAGTTTATAAATTGAATGTTGTTGCCGTTTATTTCTACATACTCCTTTTCTAAATTAACTATTGCTTTAATAGGTTTTAAAATATTCTGTCCTATTATAGCATCACAGTCATTATTTTTTATGTTGGCTAGTTTCCAATGTATATAACTTTTTTCATTGAATTCGTTTGGGATTGGGGTGACTAACTCTTTATTTAGGGAAAAATTTTCCTTAATGGTGCTAAAGTGTATCGGTTTATCAAGCTCAATGCATTCATAATCTTTTAACACATTATATTTCATAATGATGGAGGATGGAGTCTTGTGTAGAAGTTCACGCAAGTGAGGAAAGTTTTCTGATCGCCATTCACTTGGGAGTGGCCAGAAACAATTCTTTTATATATGACTCAAGCAGCTCACGACTTTCGGTCTTTGACCAAGTATCCTCTGGGTAGCCTAAGAACATCCTTTTGAAGGCGAACTAAAGTGAGAAGGCGAAATATCCCCTACTTAGGGTTGTGCGCTGGGTTTGGGACCCGCCACGTAAAAAACACCCCCAATGAAAACCAACAATCAGCCTCGGACGAGAGACCCCCCTTTTGATGACGACCATGGCAAACGAAATAAGGACTATGATTTAAGGGCATGCACCTGGAATGTCCGGTCCCTTAATTGGGAAGGTGCCGCTGCCCAGCTGGTAGATGTCCTCGTAAAGATAAAGGCTGACATCACCGCCGTCCAAGAAATGCGATGGACGGGACAAGGACAGGGACGAGTAGGTCCTTGTGACATCTACTACAGTAGCCATATAAAGGAGCGTAAGTTTGGTGTTGGATTCGCGGTGGGAGAGAGACTCCGTCGCCGAGTACTATCATTCACTCCGGAGAATGAACGTCTAGCCACAATCCGCATCAAAGCGAGGTTCTTCAACATATCGCTGATTTGCGCCCACGCCCCGACGGAAGAGAAGGACGATGTGACCAAAGATGCCTTTTATGAGTGCTTGGAGCGCACTTATGAGAGATGCCCCGCCACGATGTCAAAATCGTGCTTGGCGACTTCAATGCCAGGGTGGGCAAAGAAGGTATCTTTGGCACTACGGTCGGTAAACTCAGCCTCCACAAGGAAACATCCCCAAATGGGTTGAGGCTGATCGACTTCGCCGGGGCCCGAAATATGGTTATCTGTGGTATTAGATTCCAGCATAAGAAAATACATCAAGCTACCTGGCTGTCTCCGGATCGAAAAACCACCAACCAGATCGAACATGTTGTGATAGACGGAAGACACGTCTCCAGTTTTTTAGATGTGCGTGCGCTCCGAGGTCCTAACATCGACTCGGACCACTATATTGTTGCAGCCAAAATTCGCACCCGCCTCTGTGCAGCAAAAAACGCACGCCAACAAACACAAGGATGGTTCGACGTCGAGAAGCTGCAATCACAACAGACAACCGAACGATTTTCTACTCGGCGTGCACTCCTGCTCTCTGAGAGCACTCGTCAACAACTCGGTATAAGGGAACTGTGGGACGGCATTTCAAACTCCTTACGTGCTGCTGCAAACGAAACCATTGGTTTTCGGAAAGCGCAAAAGAACAGCTGGTACGACGAGGAGTGGCGTGTCGCAGCGGAGAGAAAACAGGCTGCCTACCTCGCAACGTTACGATCGACCACAACACGTGCGGGATTTTAGATACCGAGAGTTGAAGAGGGAAGCGAGACGCATTTGCAGAAAGAAAAAGAAAGAGGCCGAAATGCGTGAGTACGAAGAGCTTGATAAGCTGGAGGACAGGGGTAATGCTCGAAAATTCTACGAAAAAATGCGGCGGCTTGCAGAAGGCTTGAAGACCGGAGCATACTCTTGTAGAACCCCCAAAGGTGATCTAGCCACCGATGCCCAGGCATACTTAAATTATGGAGGGAACACTTCTCCAGCCTGCTGAATGGCGGTGAACGCACAACATCAGGAGAAAGCGAACCCGATACCCCAATCGATGACGATGGAGCAGACGTTCCATTGGCCGACCATGAAGAAGTTCGAATAGCAATTGCCCGCCTGAAAAACAACAAAGCGGCAGGGGCCGATGGATTGCCGGCCGAGCTATTCAAACACGGCCGCGAAGAGCTGATAAGGTGCATGCATCAGCTTCTTTGCAAAATATGGTCGGACGAAAGTATGCCCAATGATTGGAATTTAAGTGTGCTGTGCCTAATGCATAAAACAGGAGACCCCACAATCTGCGCCAACTACCGTGGGATTAGCCTCCTCAACATCGCATATAAGGTTCTGTCGAGCGTATTGTGTGATAGATTAAAGCCCACCGTCAACAAACTGATTGGACCTTATCAGTGTGGCTTTAGACCTGGTAAATCAACAACCGACGAGATATTCACGATGCGCCAAATCTTGGAAAAGACCCGTGAAAGGAGAATCGACACACACCACCTCTTCGTCGATTTCAAAGCTGCTTTCGACAGCACGAAAAGGAGTTGCCTTTATGCCGCGATGTCTGAATTTGGTATCCCCACAAAACTAATACGGCTGTTTAAGCTGACGTTGAGCAACACGAAAAGCTCCGTCAGAATCGGGAAGGACCTCTCCGAGCCGTTCGCTACCAAACGAGGTTTCAGACAAGGCGATGCCCTACGTGCGACTTTTTCAACCTGCTTCTGGAGAAAATAGTTCGAGCCAGCACTACGGCCTCAACACCCGCGCCGTTAGTTCTGCTTTCTCCAGACTGGACAAGGAAGCAAAAGAAATGGGTCTGCAGTGAACGAGGGCAAGACGATATATCTCCTGTCATCAAACAAACAGGGTCCCTTGGCACTCACGTCACTGTTGACAGTCATAACTTTGAAGTTGTAGATAATTTCGTCTATCTTGGAACCAGCGTAAACACCACCAACAATGTCAGCCTAGAAATCCAACGCAGGATAACTCTTGCCAACAGGTGCTACTTCGGACTCAGTAGGCAATTGAGAAGCAAAGTTCTCTCTCGACAAACAAAAACCAAACTCTATAAGTCACTCATAATTCCCGTCCTGCTATATGGTGCAGAGGCTTGGACGATATCAACAACGGATGAGTCGACGTTGCGAGTTTTCGAGAGAAAGGTTCTGCGAAAGATTTATGGTCCTTTGCGCGTTGGCCACGGCGAATATCGCATTCGATGGAAAACGATGAGCTGTACGAGATATACGGTGACATTGACATAGTTCAGCGAATTAAAAGACAGCGGCTACGCTGGCTAGGTCATGTTGTCCGGATGGATGAAAACACTCCAGCTGTGAAAGTATTCGACGCAGTACCCGCCGCGGGAAGCAGAGGAAGAGGAAGACCTCCACTCCGTTGGAAGGACCAAGTGGAGAAGGACCTGGCCTCGCTTGGAATATCCAATTGGCGCCACGTAGCGAAGAGAAGAAACGACTGGCGCACTGTTATTGACTCGGCTATAATCGCGTAAGCGGTGCCTACGCCAGTAAAGAAGAGAAG